>LKTO01000823.1:0-17082 GCA_001399465.1 Hymenoscyphus scutula
TCTAAGGAGGGTAGGCAAAAGGAGGGGCAGCCGTCTGGGCGACGATGTAGTACCTACAGGAAGTCTGGTCATAATACACAAACTTGTTAAGAGGCTGTAGATACTTCTAGTTCATTAGATTCAGATTTAGATTAATTAATATAATATGTTGTGATTATTTAATTTTACCCTTTAGGTGGCAGAGTAGGGGAAAGTGCGTCGCTCGGTGATATGCGTCGCTCGGTGGTAAACCACGTTATATATAATTTATAATATATAGTTATTAGTTTATTAAAGACTAAAAAGTCGACTTATTTATCTATTAAAGGCTAAAAAGTCGATTTATAATTCAAGTTCTCGCTAGTCACGTTTCCGCGCTCTATTCCACACCTCGTTCGGAACCCCCCTGTACCCTGTTCTGTTACAACGTCTTAACCGAGGTATACAGGCCTCAGGATGGCTAGTATGGCCCTCCTAAGGCTCGGCCTCAGGTAAATTAGCATACTCGTGGTGACTTCCCAGGAACCACGGTTCAACCGGACCGTTCAACCGTGAATCCCATCCTAGAAATCACTAGTGTCTGAAGTTCTAAAATGGGGAATGCATATGTTGATCCTTGGACCTGCTTGCATATCGGGATTTGACATGGGAAGGGAGGTTTGTTACATTTCGCGGTTTTGTCTGTGCTTTCTTTTTTTCGTAAGGTTATTGCTCTGGTGTGTGGTGGTCTTTAGTTGTAGCAGGGCTCTTACTGTTTGCCCTGGGCTAACAGTTTGCCATGAAGCATTCGTTCTATCACGCTTTTCATCTGAAAACATCCATATTTGGGCTGAGAACTCTTAGTACAGAGTACTATATATCGTGCACTCGATCGTCGTTAATCCTGCAACTGCCATTTCTAGAGATCAAGCTCCTAATTCTCTTTGGCAAACACTACTCTCTGCCAACTCCTGCTTGCCGGATCATAAACCAAAACTCAGATGAAGACAAAACGGTGTTTTTCTATTGGGTGCGGAAGAATCTAGAGATTGATAAGATTTGAGGTTTGTGAAGAATTCATATGAAGAAATTGAACGTGGAAGGTAGAACGGGGACACGGTTGCGGGGTGTAACTTTGGAGGATTATTGAAATATTAGATTTCCTACTCCGTACTTACTTTGTCCTGCTCGCCATTTTCTCTGTAAAAATATTTTACTTCTCCTAACATCTCCTTTTAACTTACTCAACGACCTCACTAGTTATCTATGCCTCCAATTGAGTGACAGGTGTGGCAGGTGCTTGAAAGTTGAACACCATAACCGTTGAAAAGCATGGATGACAACGAGTTAGCGAGAAAGCTTGCTACTTCCCCTTTTGGTATTAAACTCTAAAATGGACTTTCCTTCGTCTTCCCTTTGTATGTCAACCTCACCCCATCTTCTCGCTTACGTTCGTCTTCTGTCCAGCCATCTCTCAAATCTTTTATATATTTACTGAACTTACCACTAACGCGAATAACATGTTGCAGGTGTGTGTAACATAGCGCCCTTTCCTTGAATTGCGCCAATTGTCTTGCCGTAGTTATAGCGTTTCTGATTTCTCTTCCGTTCATTTCCACCTGGGCAAGATCATCGATGTGGTCTATTACGTCGTCATAATCCATCACTGGGCTGTCGAATGTTTTCACGCGATTAAGCAAATTACGCCATATCTTCCGCCTTTGACTGGGACCCAAATTCTCGTAGTGGAGAGCTAGAAAGTAGATTTATTAGCTGCCAAACCTAAGATCTGTTGTACTATCACTTTTAATACGTACCTAACTGAAGACGGGACTTGAAAGCCTCGTCGAAAGTGCCAACTCGATTACTTGTGAGTATCAAAATCCCGTCGTGATACTCCAATTCGCGAAGGAAAACCGACACCAAAGCATTCCTATTCAGATCTTTCATGTCTCGTTCCTCGAGAAAGACATCTGCTTCATCTAGAAGGACAACTGTACATATTTAGCCACATTGTAATTCAAGCTGAGATGCCAATTTACCGCAGTCCCATATTTTTCCCAGGTGGAAAGAAGCTTGTAATCGTTTCTCTACCACCTCAGCTACTGTGCCCACATCACCACATGTCACACGAAGTAGAGGTTTTTCGGCAAATTCTGCAACTCCTTCGGCAGTAAAGGTTTTGCCAGTTCCGGGTCCCCCGTGAAGAAGGAGGATGAGACCATTGCCTTTACCTTGAATTGCATCTGTGGATTTTTCAACAGAAAGTTGCTTCATCACAAGGGCTTGGACGAGATCTTTCGTTTCTTCGTCGACTACCAAGTCCTTGAAAGCCTGCTTGTTCCATACAACGTCGGATATTTGATCGACATACAAATCAGCTAGAATACTGTTAGTAAAATATAGAGGGAAAGGGATCCTTCAATCCTTACTCCATTGCTTCCGGAACAAGTTGTAACCCGGGATCACTGGTGGGAATAACAGTCTCTCATTCCCAGGCGGTATTACGTCGCTTGCCATGTCTTTTTGGTCTATGCTAGCCGAGAGTTTTGATAGAGCAACGACGGAGTATGGATGCATTTGTTTGTAAGCCTCAATGTCAACCATATATCGTTCATTGAACTGATGTTGCCTTAGTAAATAATATAAGAAACCTTTGGGGATTTCTTACAGAGTTTATTTCACCATCTTTGCTGTTATGGTAGGTGACAAATCTCTTGTGTCGAAGCTGCCAAAAGGTCTTCCCCCTCTTTTCAAGTGTTTCGCGCACGGCCGGCGAAGCATGTTTAAGGGGAATAATATCTAGTTGGTTGATCGGAAAAATCTCGTCGGCGTATCCAGCCTTTATTTTCAGGGGTAGGTTGAGACGCCGCATGTGGAAAATTCCATCGAATGCCCAATGCCAAACAGGCACTGTCCAGTTGCGAACGACATCCACATTTCTACCTCTCTTGAATCCTATGGAATTACCGTCGTCGTCATATTCTCGCGTCGATTCTTCTTTCTCCCGGATTTCTTTGGCCCAATCCTCCGCAAGGAACGCCTGGCACTTTGCTCCTATGTGCTTAACGAGGACATCTCCTGGCTGGATGAGATACTTGAAAAGATTTTGTGAAACAGTCCCCTTTTTAGCTAATGAATTCGCTGAGTCGTACTCGAACCCATGGCTTTTTCTAATATACTTATTCAATTGCTCCAATAGATGACGACTGATTCCATCAAGGCCTGGTAAGATTTCTGGCATATAAGGTGCACAATGATACATAAACAGATACGGGGCACTGATACCTCGTCTTGGATTAAAATGTGGGAAGAAATCGTCGAAACCTGGCACTAGTTCGACAAGCTCTTCCACTGCTTCAACCATGGCTTCACTGATCAGGCGAAGCTCTTGTTTTCTTGGCTCCGGTTGTCGATAAACTCCATCTCTTGTTTCAATTTTGCTGAGGTCTGATGGTGCTCTGGAGGCGTAGTCTTTATATATTGCAAAAGCTATGTCTGGATGTTGATCCAGATAGTGTTGGTGGTTTCGTATTGGACTATTTGCATGCAGGGTTGGAGCTTCATCTCCAGGTTCCCAACGAGGCTCGTCCAGGTAGTGAGTTTTCTTAATATAATGGAAGACTTTGTACGTCGAAGCAGGCTGCGCTGATCGTGAAAACGGTATTTTGCTATCCTGGTCTTGTCTCAGACGCTCGTTTTCCCGCCGGAGCTCTTCAAGCTCTTCCATGACGCTTTCAATTGTTGGGTCTACTCGAGAACGAAGCACTACCGAAAGGCCCCTCGGCTCGTTCGAGGTACTTGTCGCTGTGTTATTATACTGCCCCCTCGATTCGCCTCCGCTTGAGATACTGCTCGTACGACTTGTACTCCCGGAATTCAGCTCTACCCTTCGACCCATACTAGGGGGCTGGGGAGGAGGGGGAGGAGGGGGAGGAAGACGCATGCTGGGAGGAGGGAGAGGAAGACGCATGCCGGGAGGAGGGGGAGGAAAACGCGTGCCGGGAGGAGGGGGTGGTGGCCCTTTGGAACGAGCTTCCTGGCGTGCCTGGTTGGAGATTAGACTTGAATTAATATTCTCTATCAACGGAACTAAACCCACTTTCTCTTCCGACAGGGCAATACTTTCTGATCTAGCAGTAATAGCCGTTAGTTTTGCGCTTCCTCTGTTGCTGCCGGATGTCTCATCTCTTGATATCGCGTAGGTCTCGTGAAGTGGGTTTGGACCAAAATGTGCCAGCCTCGGGAGAGTGTCCTCATTTTCGAAGTATAAATAGTCCGGTCGGTGTGGGGGTGGTAGTTCGTTTTCCATTACGCTTGGTTGATGGGGGTACAATTCTGAAGCAATGATTTAGCGATTAGGTTAATCTTGACACTTCCATCAAATCGAAAGATTTTGGTGCAAGAGAAGCAAGGCGGGGAGTCATTGGGGCCCCACAGTATTTAAAAGCTCCAGAGCGATAGCTTAGGGAGTGAGGCTGGGCTAATGCAGGCTTCATGCACTGTAACCTGTAACAGCCTTCGCTTGTTGCTTGTGTTTTTAGGGTATGCCCGTTATACACAGCCCCAAAATTCTTACTCTAAGGTGGGTATAAAAGGTTGGAACAAACACCCAGCCAAATGATGGGTCTGCACATTGGGGGTTCTCATGGTGAATCTCGCCTACAACTGTTGCCATAACAGAGCGACCAGCAAAATGCAGTCGGCAAGCGAATGGTATCGAAGAGAAGACGATGATAGGTAGGCAAAAATTCAATCCTCCATACTCTTCCATTCCGTTCAACTAATATTATCAGTCACTTTCTTGTCGCTCGTAAAGCTTTCGAGAGTGCTGTAGACATATTTGGGACATCTATCACGAATGATGTCCGGAAACAAAACATGGCCAAGGAATCTACTTCAATCAAAGGATTGGAAAAGGTTGTTCAAAATGCAAAGTCCAAGTATGAAAATAAGCATAAGTCAGATAAAGCGAGCAAGTGGTTAACGAGAATATCTCACCGAATCCGCTATTACGGTAACATTGGAGACGTACTCGTTCAACAACACCCGGAATATGTGAGCTTGGCTTGGGGTGCTTTTAAATTGCTCTTCATTGTGAGTTTCTGAGGAATGAAGGCAACACTCTGCTAAGTCAACGCTAGCTTGTTGAGAACCATGAGAAACTGGTGACTACCTTGGCAAAAGGATTCAGTCAAGTTGCAGATTCTCTTCCACGGATCGAACTTTCTACAATTTTGTATCCAACGCAGAGAATGAAATACGCCGTAGCTCAATTATATGCTCATATAATCAATTTTCTCATACGCGCCAAGGATTGGTATGAGGAAGGCAAGCTTCGCCACGCGATCAACTCATTCGCAAGACCGGCAAAACTACGCTACGACGATATCATACAAGAGCTTGAGTTATGTACCACAGAAATCGAACAACTTTCCACCTCCAGTTCTCGAGCGGAACAACGTGATATCCATCTCGAGTTACTGGAGCTGAAAAAGGAGACTAATCGTAGAGAGGAGGATTCGAGAAGGGCATTGGCAGAAATACGCCAGTTGTGTATAAGTAGGTTCTTCGATACTAGCAAAAGCGCGTTTTCTAATGCGGAGCCATAGTGTCGCAGTCTCTCCAGTCTTCCTCCTTTCTTGATACAAATCAACGTCTTTCGGACCTCCAGCTGAATCAAGTAATGGATAACCTCGCCAAGTCACGCAAGTTGGATCCGCTAAAGTCACTACAGCTTTGCTATAAAGCTTATGCAAAGTCCACCACGAAGAACAAGCGAAGGTCTTCTCCTGATGCCCCATTTTGGTTCCACCCAAAATTCAACAAGTGGAAATCGCCGGAGGGGTCAGCGCTTGTCATGGTCAGAGGCGATTACAGCACTCGTCAAACAACAAAATGCTTTGTCGTCAACGTAGTACAACTATTACGAAAAGGTGGAGTTCCTGTTGTATGGGTTCTCAAATCGCCCCAATTAGATCGCAAAGATGAATTGTGCGCGGTAGATTTGATCAAAGATCTCATCTGCCAGATATTACGTCTTAATATCTCCCTCCACACCGAGCAGCAGTTCTCTTTCAGCTGTGCACAGTTTCGAGCAGCAGAGACTTTACCTCAGTGGTTCGATCTACTAGGCCTGGCTTTGGATCGATTTCCACTCTTATACATCGTCCTCGACATCGAGGCCGTGGGTTCTTCTTATACCAAGAGCACAGAGGAATTTTCTTGGCTCGAATCTTTCTGCGATATGTTGAAAAAGCTTTTGAACCGACAGCCAAATACTAAATTGAAGGTTCTTCTCGTGAGTTATGGATCAGCATCACTGCAGGAACCAAAACTCGCATTTTTCAAAGATCTCGTTGTGTCAACACGGCAGCCGATACATGGGATTTCTCAGAGACGGGGAATGGGTTTACAACGTCAACTTGGCAGAGTCAGATAAACGGGAAATGCCAAACTCAATCCTGGAGCTTCCATCAGTGATGATTTGATTTTCGGTTGGGCGCGTACATCTGAATCAAGAATCAATCTCTTCCCTATCACCACGTTGCGAGAAATATGCTTCTCGAGCACTAGTTTTATTCTAAGTTTACAAGCCTCTTTTCGTTAACTGGCCTCTAATATCAAAGTCCATTCCACCCGCAATACGAAAACACAGGCAGCAATTCGAGAATAGATTACCGATTACCGCGCAACCTTTGAAGAGACCGTAGATGCACTTAAGGGTATTGGATCAGAGCCCCAATTTAAACACTTAGAGCCATGTAAAGACTTGCCCCTGAAGCCCTGAGCTACTTCACCTACATTTTATAATTTCATCACAAACTTACATACCGTCAAAAAACGAAATTTACAACACAGAAAGCCCGGAGCCCTGAGACCCCTCGCTTCTCACAGCGTAGAAACCCAAAGATTCCCCTTCCCCTTGACTTACATACCAACAACCCGAAGAAAAAACACAGTCTCCTTTCAAAAAAAACTAAAATACTTCCTATATATCCCTTCCTCATCCCATTCAAAACTGAATCATCTCAACATAACAAGTTGTTTCTATTCCGTATTTAAAAAAGCGCGAGCGTGAGAAAACTGGGATAATTGCGCCTGAACGTCTGTAGGGCTCGCGAGAAAGAAATCCCAGCGTCTGGATTGTACTGAGGTTCTACCGAAATACGAGGTTTACAGCCCGCAAAATGACAACTTCAGAGTTCTTTGTACAGGGGCATCACCGCGCGTGAATGTGGAACTCTCCTATAAGAAACCTATCATAAAGCGGAGGACGAGGTACCCCTTCGACCCCCACCATTCATTCAATGCTAACATGGTCATTTAAAAGACCAAAACAAAAAAAGTCACAAGTGTTAAAGTTATAAGTATTACTAAGTAACTAATAATCTTAAAAGACAGAAACTAGTTGACTCCTATGAAACAAACAACTACGATCTGGTATGCTTTACTCACCATTATCTAGATTAGTCAATATTGTGGGTATATTGTTTAATATTGTGAGGATGGTTAATAAACCTAGAGTTTATAAATAAAACGTGTTTTTCACTAACAGATAAAAAAACACTTAAAATAAAGCACTTCCTAGATTATATACTAATCAGCCCCATTCTATCCCCCTTCTCTACTCTTTATCCTACTCCTGAATAGCTAGATTAGATCTAATTCTCTTTATAGAAGGGAAAGTAAATAGATTATATCTTCTCATAATAGTGTTAATATCCTATATAACTTACTTATTAAGGTTATCTTAGAGTACTACTTCTATAATTTTTTTAGCGTTGAGTATAATATACTAAAGAGGAGTAAAGATTAGGTAAGTAAATAAGTAAAGAAATAAGTAAAATAGAAGTGATTATAAAAAAGAAAAAATAAGAAGAGAGAAAGGTCTTCTTAGATAAATAATAACAGATTAAATTATAAAGGATTCTTTTTAGAGAGAGCTATAACTAAACAGTCTTTAAAATAGAGGTATAAGTAAGAGAGGGAGTAGGGGTAGAGAGAGGGGGATAAATAAGTTATTAGTAAACCTTACGTCTTATCTATAAACTTTATATTTTGTATAATAATAGTTAATAACGTAATATTATTGGTTAATCTAAAAAATAGTAAATAAAATATACTAGATATAGTTTAACATTTAATACTAACACGGCCATTTAAATAAAATAAAATAAAAAAGTAATAAGTATTAATAAATAACTAATAATCTTAAAAGAGAAGAAAATAGTTCATACCCACGAATAACCAACTACCCTACTAAAGGTTAGGAGGTTTCAGGGGGAGGGGAGGAGTAAATACAAGTCCGCACCTAACCATCACACATCTAAAATATCCTAGGTGTAGTATTCCTAGGTGTAGTAACAAGTACACAAACACTTAATCAGCCCCAATAAACCACATATCCCCCCCCAAGACAATACAAATAATAAGGAGTACCTTGTGCACCTTCTTCAGGCGTGCGGCGCGTCTTTCCTTTGCGTCTTCCTTAACGTCGTCTGTAGGTTGGGGAGTCGAGGTCGGGGAACTAGAGCTATCCTCGCTTTCCTTCTTCTTCTCTACTTGCGTGGGCATGACGAGAGTTGCTGTTGGCTGGTTGACCATCGTAGGCAAGGAGGTGAGGCCGATTGAGGAGATCGGGGTGGGTTTATACGAAGAGAGCTGGACTGATACTATATCCGAAGAAGTAGTATTAACTGGGAAACCTTGGATTCCCGCTCCCAAGAAGGGGATAAGGATGATGAGGGAGATGGGGATTGTGGGATACATTTTGGTTAGGTTATTGAGTCAAGTTATTGTGAAATGAAATGCTGGTTGAAAGAAAAACTAGGAGCAGCGAGGAGGATTTTTATGTTGAATTCTGGCTTGTTGTTTTTGGATTCTGCTGTTTTCACTTCCTTTAACCTTGTTAGCGAACAGTGGTGATCGTATCCTTTGTTGACCATTGTTGAAACACAAATGTAAATAACAAGTAATTTTTCTCTCATTATGTCATATCACCGCATCTATGCTACAGCCTATCCACAAAGACGAAAAGACAAAAAGGTATCCATAACTCCACCTCCCCTTCCCATTCAATCATTTCACCTCATCCCATCCCATCATCTCATCACCAAATTACACACCCACATCAAGCCATCGCAGCAGTAGCAGCTCTGCCCCCTCTAGCAGCAGCACTCTTCTTCCCCGCCCCCGGTCTCGCAAGAGTATACTTCGCAAAAGCTCTCGCGAGAGCCTTCTTACAACTAACTTTCTGACTACCGACGAAGGAGTCGATCGTCACGGCGATGGCGCGATCGACGTCTTGTGCTGAGACGTAGTCGGAGAGACGCATGCGGCAGAAGGCTTCGCTGATTCGCATGATGGCTTCGAGATGACGGACCTTTGAGAAATAAATTAGTTACATTCAAGTACAGGATGGGATAAATTTGGTGAAGCGAAGGGAAGGGGGGGGAAGGGGGGGGATGGGAAAACATACAGTAATAGGATAAGCCCCCGTAGCCAAACTCTCACGTCTCATATCCCCAAACAACTTTGAGATCTTCTCCTCGTCAATATTATAAAGCTTAGGACTACATCTCTCCCTCGCATATAAAATGAACTTCCTCAACAGCTCCTGTGGAATCTCGCCTTCCTGTTTTGGTTCGCCACCATTGACGGCGCCGGCGCGAACATCAGAATCATGTTGCATCTCCATGGAATTTTGGTTCTCATCCGTAGCTTGGGTGACAGGATGGGATCGCCCATGGGATCCGACGACGAATCGAGCGAGTCTCTCGTCTTCAACGGGGTCAACGGTATCGCGGACCACACAGAGGATATCGAAACGTGAAAGAATGGGTTCTGTCAATTCGACGTTTTGGGAGAAGGGGATTGTCGAGTTGTACCGGCCACCAATTGGATTTGCAGCGGCGATGATGCCGCATCGAGCTTGAAGTGTCGTGACGATACCAGCTTTGGAGATGGAGATAGTCTGTTGTTCCATAGCTTCGTGGATAGAGGTTCGATCTTGATCGTTCATCTTGTCGAATTCGTCGATGAGACATGTTCCTCTATCTGCGAGGACCAAGGCTCCTCCTTCTAATGTCCATTCGCTGGTCAATGGATCTTTGCGGACACTGGCTGTTAAACCGACGGCACTTGCTCCCTGACCTGTTGCGAAAACTGCACGATGTGCGGTCTTCTCGACGTATTTTAGGACTTGGGATTTTGCGGTTCCTGGATCACCGAGGAGAAGGACGTTGATGTCACCACGGATGTGAAGTTTACCCATTCTCTCCTTTGCAACGCCACCAAAGAGCGAAAGAGCAACGGCGGTTTTGATATCCGTGTGACCGTAAATACTTGGTGCCATAGAATGGATAATTTTATCAACAATTTGAGGATCTCGAGCCAAGTTGCGGATTTGATGCTCGTCTTCCTCGGTAAGTCTGAAACCAGCCAGTTGATCGTGAGACTTGACAACATTGTTGGCCTCGAGAATTGTTGCAAAAACCGGGAATCCATTCTTGTTGTTCAATTGAGCGTCGTAATTGTTGCGGTAAACTCCAGTAACCTCGATTTCCTCTCCTGGCTTAGCTCTATCGATCAAATCCCACAAAAGAATAACTTCTCGGTGTCTTGGTAGACGACCTGCTGGAACTGTACCAGGTGACTCTTGGAGGGTCAGCTTTTGGTAATTTCTATACACGGTCTTTTCCGAATTAAGGTTGAATGGACCGCGAGATTGACAATTTTGACAATAAGTAATTTTGACTTCGACATTGGATTCCTGCTGGAAAGGTCCGAGTCTCTGGTGACATTTGGAACAGTCAAACATGACATATTTCAATTGAGGAAAGACTCCACTTCGGCGAGTGACAACTCCACTGACTCTAACCAAGCAGTTCAAATGTGTTTGTCGCAGTTGTCGAAGAGTGTAATGAACTGGAAGGTCGGTAATTCTAACATGGATTTCGGAATGAATTCGCTCATAATCGGCATAGTAGATCAGAGTGACTTCCATAGCAACTTCATCAAACAGCTTGAGCATCTCTCCTGGTGCATTGGCGAGAAAGTATGCAAGAATAGCCTTCGAGGATGAAAGATGATCGTATGAAACCTCGAGTGATTCAGCATTAATTTCTCCCAAGGTTCTAATTCGGGTTCCGTAGACAGAGTCTCCGTGTTCGTCAGTGTATTCGGTCAAGAAAGCCTTGAATTCTCTTTTGATCGTTCGTTGGACTGCGTGTTGACCAACCCATTCAACCAAACTCGAAGCCTTCACATCTTGCAGAGTCTCCAGGGACAGCTCCTCCTCCATGATATCGTCCTGCATATCGTCATCTTGGTCCTCGTCGTAGTGATGTCTGCGACGTCTTGGCTGAGCAGTAAGATCCAAATCTCCATCCTCATCCTCGTCCTGAAGAAAAGCTGCGGGCATGCGGTTTTGTCGGGCAAGTTCTCGATCTCTTCGATTCAGACGGGCTTCAAGTTGTCGTCTATCCGCAGCATTCAACTCTTCGTAATCCCCCTCATCATCGATATCTCTCGCATCGTACATATCGCCCTCTCGAGATTTGTAGTCCTTTTCGAAATTGCCGCCAAACAGATCAATTCCATCCTCGTCCTCAGCCATCTCCTCGGCATCGTCGATATCGAGAGCCAGTTCTTCCTCCACATCATCATTATCATCAACACCGTGCTGAATATCGTATCCTGGTGGTGAAGATCCATAATCTCCTGCTGGAGTGGAAGCTACGGCTGGTGATGGCGCATCTTCTGGTTCTCTGGAGCGCTTGCGGGCGTTTCTCGTGGGTCCACGGTTCGCCGAAGACATGTTGGGTCGCAGAGGGGAGCTGTGGTGAGTAAGTATGTGAATCTTCAAATTGGGATTGTGCCAGTTCGGAGAATTTTCTCTACATACCTCATGGCGATATTCGTGCGCTGTGGTAAATTTGGGGTTGAATAGGAGATCGTGGATTCGATTGCCTTTCTATGGGGTCGTCAATGCAAGATTGAAATGAGGGATGGGCGGCGCGTAAATCGCGAAAAGCGCGACAGACCAGCCCAATTGGGCAACTTCAGGGATTCGACGCGTTAAGTGGTTTTTGGCAGCCTCAAGAGTTGAATGGGTGAGAAACCGTCTAAACAATTAGCAGCTGGCTTTCAAAAACAATTCGAAATACCTACCGATTTGTTCTTGATAACTTAAATTATTTACCTAAATATTTTGCAACATTATATGTACTCTACTTGCCCACTCACCCCAACGCCGAAAGTTTACCCGAACCTTTCCCGCTGCACCCTAGCCTCGCTAGCCTCGAGGCTGAGATCGCAACCGCGTCCAAGTTGCTGTCGCTGTCGCATCACCAACCATTCCCCTCCTGTAATTCTCAACCCCTCGATCTATCTGCTTCAAGTCAAAACATCATGGATCCTTCCCCTCCTACCGAAACCAGCACATCCGCAAACCCAGAAACTCAGAATGGCGCGCCATCCCGAACCCAGAGCTTCTCCCAGCAATCAGATGGTTCACAAACAGTAGCAGAGTAAGTTTCCTCGTCGCTTTTTCTGTGGAATCTTCCATGATTTCATTAGATATGTATGAGGCAATATGCTGATATCTTGTTAGATTTATAGACAGTCAACTCCAACTCGAGGCCGATGCGCGCGAAGCTCTACCCTATGTAAGACATACACCCAATTCCTGTAAACCCCACTTGCTAACTACGATCTAGAAATTCGACAACTGCACGCAGCCACTAGGAAAACTACGACAAGTCCTGTTCTCCTGTCTAACCTGTAACCCCCCACCAACCGATCCTTCCGCCTCCTACAAACCCGCCGGAGTATGCTACTCATGCTCAATCCAATGCCACGGAGATCATACATTGGTGGAGCTATTCAACAAAAGAGACTTTGTTTGCGATTGCGGGACGACGCGTCTGCCTTCTACCTCGCCATGTACTCTGCGTGTAAACTCAGAGACCAACACAAAAGGGGGGGTTCATTCGGAAACACCAGAGCCAAATAATAAATACAACCAGAACTTTAAGAATAAATTCTGCGGATGCGAATGCGACTACGACGCCGAATCTCAGAAGGGTACGATGTTTCAATGTTTGGGATTAGGGACGGCTGAGGAGGGTGGTTGTGGTGAAGATTGGTGGCACCCTGGATGTATTGTTGGTGTGGGACCAGATTGGTACGAGGCATCAGGTCCGAGTGCTACTACAGCAAAGAGACAAACCACAGATGGAGTTTTGGCAACAATCTCAGAGGTAGCAGAGGCAGTGACGGAGACACCAGCTACTGAAGGGGCCCAGAATACGACAACCACCGAAGTTGGGGAAACCTCTGGTGCAGCACCTGAGGGCGATGCCGAAGACGAGGATCCACCACTACCTCCCGGATTTCCAGAAGAAGACGATTTCGAAGGCTTTATTTGTTACAAGTGCGTTGAGGCACACCCTTGGATCAAGAAATATGCTGGAGCACCTGGTTTCCTCGCACCCGTTTTCAAAAGAAGCACAGCACCATCCCCCGAGCGAGGTCTACTTGCAAAAACAGAAGCAGCCATCGCATCAAACACACCAAATCCCAAAAAGCGCAAGTCCGATGATGACAACGATTCAGTCACATCATCAGCATCCAAACGAGTAAAAGAAATGACCCCAGATGCTGCTTCATCTACCAACGAGACCGCCGTGACAGCAAACAAGACTACTTCAGTAAACGAACCAACAGCTCCCACAAAAGACGCCGAAACAGAATGCAAAATCCAATCCCTCTCCCCACCCCCCGGCCTCATCTCCCTCTTCTTCAAACCCGACTTCCGCGCCCACCTCTGCCACTGCCCAACCTGCTTCCCCAACCTAAAACCCCACACCCAACTCCTAGAAGAAGAAGAAATCTACGAACCGGAAATATCCGACGACGAAGCGGACGGGGGCGGAAGTACCGTCGGAAGCGGAAGCATCTACGAACGCGGCGAGAGCGTCCTGAAGAACGTCGATCGCGTGAGAGCTATTGAGGGGGTCATGGCGTATAATCATTTGAAGGATAAGCTTACGCCCTTCTTCCAGCAGTTTGCCGAGAGTGGGAAGGCGATTAGTGCTGAGGATATCAAGGCGCATTTTGCGAAGATGAGGGGGGATGCGGAGGCTATAAGGGAGGCCGGGGCGGGGGCTAAGGATGAGGCGCAGAGGAGGGAGCAGAGTGGGTATTAGGGGGTATGCGATGCGAAGATGGGGTTTTTTGTAGGATATGGAGTTGAGAGTTGAGTTGAAAGGTGAAAGGTCTGGGTATGGATGGGGATGGTTGGGGTTTGGAATTATTGATATGGATGTATGTGATTTTTGGAGGGTGTCTGTCCCCTCTGGTTTTGAGGGTGGGTCGATGGTGTTTGCATTTGTTGACTTTCTGACCTTGTAGAGGTCTTTGAAAATTAGGGTGGATGATGTGATGAATAACATAATCCTTTTCTTGCTGTTATTATTCCCTCACCCTGCCATTGTGATGTGATGTGTAGGTCTAGGTCGGTCTGTCAAATGGAAGGGGAAAGAGCGATCGTGGCTCTTCCCTGGTGCCGCTTGTACGAGTACAGACAAACGGAAGGAAGGAAGGAACGACTTCACTTAACCCTCGGCTCACGACGCAGGCAATTAAACTCGCTCTTGAATTACCTCGTTTCTGAAATTTTCGAATCATGATTCGAGGTTCATAGATATATTTATATTTAAATTTCAACGTTTATTAGGTCATTAAGTAAGACTCAGGTGAGCCTTAAGGTGCTTGCGTCGTGGTTCGAAAGGAAAGAGCAAACAAAACAAAGAAGCAAGCAAAGTAATTCCATCACCTTCCCTTTCACCCACACCCAAACAATATCCCTAAATCCCCGTTGCATTTCAAAAAAAGTAACCGATCCTTGAACTTCTTGATTTAAAAAAACCCAAGGCGAAAAAGGAAAGAGAAGTAAAGTAAGATAAATGATATCCGGTGAGAGGTTCGAACTCTCGACCTCTGCTGTGTGAAAGCAGCGTCGTAACCACTAGACCAACCGGACATTTGAAGTGTTCTGTGTTATGAGGGGTGGTTTTGTTATTTATGGTTTAGTAGTTTTAGGGGGAGGGGGTGGTGAATTGGGTTAGGGTGAGAGAGATAGAAGGAAGGGAAGGAGAGGGAGGGAAGGTGTGATTTTTTAGATTATTTTAGAATGAATAAGTGTTATTTAAGAAGAGATAGATAGGTTTTTATAGAGTTGTTTTTTTTTGTTTTTTTTAATAGAGTTATTTAAGAATTTATCTTTTTACCTTTTAATTTATTTTTATAGATAGAAGTATATATCCGTTCTATAACTAGCTTTTTAGTATATTAAAGCTAGATTAGTTTAGATTTTTAGACTATTATATTAAATAGTATAAGAATGTCTTAAAATTTACTTTAAATATTAAAAATAATACTTCTTTTCTAGAAAATCGTCTAGACTAGTATTTAAAAGAAAGTATAAAAGTAGATAGTAGTAGAAATATATTTAAGTAAAATTCTAACTATTATATTCTAAAGAAAAGATAAAAAGGTAATTAGTTTTAATAATATTAAGATATTATTTTAACGTGGTTTACTATCGAGTGGCCTATATCACCGAGTAGCCTACTTTAAAACTTATATAAAAAACGTCTATATATAACCGTGTACTTTACGCATTTGTAAATGAAAATATCTAAAATTAAAATTTTAGTTTTATTAATATATAATTATTATTTAATCTTAGTTATTAAGTATTACTTAGCTTATACTAACGTGTTATTTAAAAAAGAAAAAATAGTTAATGATTACAGGGGTCTTTTTAAGCGAATTATTAATTAAAGCTTATAAAGATTTAAAATTTATATTATTATAATCTTGAAACCTTGTTTCTTTAATAATATTTCAATCTTAAATGAATATATTCATAAATATATAAGATATACGGTTATATATAGACGTTTTTTATATAAGTTTTAAAGTGGGCTACTCGGTGATATAGGCTACTCGGTGGTAAACTACGTTATATATTTAATTAATTAAATATATCTAAAATACTCTATAAAGGATTTATTTATTTTTAGAAAGTAGAATAATTAAAATTAGAGTATTATAGCTTAATCTACTTAGTACTTAGTTTTTAAAGTATAAATTAGTATATTAAGCTTATAAGTAAGAAAGTTAATAAGTATCTTTATTTAGTAGTAGTTGTGACGACACGCACAGCTTATAGACCGCGCACGAATGCACGACTACGCCAGGTGTAAGTTAGGCACTGTGGAACTGTCTATACGAAGATTCTAAGCTGAGGAGAGAAGAGAAGAAAGAATAGACACCCAGGAGCCAGAAGCTCTTAAATACATGAGATGCGTCAAGCAACCGAGCAAGAGATAGCTAAGCGAGGGATAGCTAAGTAAGAGATAGCCAAGTAAGGGATAACCAAGCAAGGGATAACCAAGCAAGGCAGAGTGGCGGTCAGAACCGTCACAGTAGTACTAGAGTTTATAGTTATCTATTACTTAATCTTTTAATAATTTCTCTATCTAAACTTATAATAAAGCTTTATATCTTCTTATATATACTTTCTCTAATTAACTAAGCTAGACTAGACCTTAGAACTAGAAGTTATAATTAAGAATAATTATTTTACTTAGAAATAGATATAATATAATTTATTAGCGAGTCGATTATATTACCGAGTCGATCACTTTTCCTTAATACTAAACTTTATATCTAAATAAATTAACTATAATATATTAAATTAATTATCGCTCTTAGAATCTAATAAACTAGATATATCTATAATTTCTTAACAAGTTCGCGCGTTATAACTAGCTTTTCTATAAGTTCTATAGTACTATCTAGAAGGTTACCTCTCCTTATAACTAGACCTCGCCTTATATACGTCGCGTTATACTTACTTATCTATATTCTTCTAAGCTAAAATATTCTATATATCCTCTATTATAAGTGCTTCCCCTTAACGGATATAAGTCTTTTTAGCTCTATAGCGTTTACTTAGAGCTTTATTTACCGCGCGAAGAGTATAGACCTCTATAGATAAAAGAGTTATCTTATATACTATTCGCTCTATACTCTTTACTAATATAGTAA
>LKTO01000824.1:0-17041 GCA_001399465.1 Hymenoscyphus scutula
ACAACCCCCTTCCTCCCCTCATCCAGCCCCAAAATCCCCACCCCAAAAGCCATAGGCAAAAACCAATATTCCACAGGAACACCACTAGTCCCCAACGTGCGTTGCAACGCCGGGATGTATAACCAGAAAACAGCCATAACAAAAGAAAAGAGGATGGCGGGGAAGATGTAGAGGTTTTGCGTGGGGGCGTTGAAGAAGGGTGGGTGTTGGAAGATGGAGAGACGGCGGGTTCGGAGGGTGAGGAGGGTGAACCACTGGCTGTTGGATTTGAGTGTTAGTCGTGATAGGGGAGGGATGGGATGGGGATGTGGATATGGGTGGATTGGATGTGGATGGATTGGATGTGGATGGGAGGGGAGAGGGAGAGGGAAGGGGAGACGTACATCACAACCAAATTAACAAAATAAATAGAACTAGCCTCCGCCAACTTCTGATTGGCATACTCCTGTTCAATAGTAGGCGGTAAACTCCCATACTTAAACCACAAATCCCCAAACCCAATCCCATTCCTCTGGAGATACCAGTACGCCATTGCAAAACTAGTAAGCGTCTCCATTACCCCGATGAACCCATATGCTTGAAGCATCAACTGCCAATCCACAAGCCTATCCTTCGTCGGCCGTCGCGGCTTGCGTAAAAGAACATCAGCTTCCGGTTTCTCATATGCGAGGACCGTAGCGGCTGCGCAGTCGGTGAAGCAGCAGATGATAATCATCAAGAAAGAACTTAGAACTTGTGGAAGACCGAAAACGACATTCGTCATGACGGGCCAGAATTCGGAGAAGGACCCTGCGGGGAGGAGGTAAGCGATTGTCTTTTTGAGATTATCGAAGACGACGCGACCGTATTGGACAGCTTCGACGATCGCAGAGAAGGACTCGAGAAGGACCATGTCTGCGGCTTCGATAGCGATGTCTGAGCCGGAACCGAGTGCTATTCCGATATCTGCTGCTTTCAAGGAGGGAGCGTCATTCACTCCATCGCCTGTCATGGCGACAATCTCATCGCGCGATTGGAATTCATGTACGATACGAAGTTTTTGCTCAGGTGTTGTGCGGGCGAAGACGATTTCGGTGTAGGTTGCTAGTTGATCCCATTGGTTTTCATTTAGGGTAATCATTTCGGGGCCGGAGATGACGATGGAGGTGTTGTATGTTTCGTTTTGAGCGTCGATGTCGATTGCGTTCTTGGAGGTTACAGAGTCGGTTATGGATGGTGCGTAATCTCTGGAAAGGGAAGAGATATTCTTGACTTGATGGGGAGGGTTGGTGATGATTCCACATTCTGCTGCAATGGCGTGGGCTGTGAGTGCGAAGTCTCCTGTGACCTATAGATATCGTTAGCATTTTTTTTGGTTTTCTGTTTGGGCAGTGTAAGTACCATGAAGATTCTAATACCAGCTCTTCGCAAAGTTTCAACAACAGAGGGAATTTCGTCTCGTGGTGGATCAACAATACCAACCATTCCTACAAAAGTCAAACCCGTACTGGCATGATGCTGGACTTCATCCTCGTAAAGAGCAGAAGTTGGGAGTTCCCGGATTTGTTCTTTCAAAATTGTTTTCCGGGCCATGAGGATAACGCGCTTTCCCTGAGAAGACCAAGCGTTCTTAATCTCCTCAAATCTAGCTAGTGTGGCAGCATCGAGAACTTGGCTTGTTCCTTCGGTCGTGGTATACTTTGTGCATCTGCCGATCAAAACATCAGGTGCGCCTTTGATGGTTAACAAGCTATGGAAAATTAGTAAAGGAATTGTTCAAGACCGTAGGAGAAGGCTCACATGTCGTCAGGACGGAAAGTAGTAGCCTCAGTACTAGGCAAAGCAACCTCCAAACCCCTCTCCTCCACAAGTTCCAGGGTTCGAATCATATACTTATTCTTACTGTTGAAAGCCAACTCAAAGGTTTTCTTCCACATCTGTCGAAGTTCAGTAACAGGACCGAGAGACTCGGAGAACCGAAGGACAGCTTGATCAGTGGCATCTCCATTGATCTTGCGCTCGTGAAGAGGAAGGTGATTTGTAGCAGCATCGAATTCTCCCGAGTTGCAGAGTCCAGCAATAGTTCTCAGTTGATCAACCAAGTTAAAACCTCTTCCTTCTCTACGTCGTTCCATCATTTCGTCTCTGGTGCTTTGTGGATCCATACTCTGAAGACCAATCGAGCATTCCGTTACACACATTTTGTTCTAGACACCTGTTAGCCGAGTCTCTATCCACTATGCAAACAGAATAGATCCCACCTTTGTAAGAGTCCCAGTTTTATCAGAGCAGATCACACTAACAGATCCCAAAGTCTCAACAGTCTTTAGACTCTTACAAAGAATCTTATTCTTGCGCATCAGATTCGCGGTAATGGTCAAGGAAGCAGTCAAAGCAATAGGGAGACCCTCGGGAATAAAGGCAATAGCAACGGAAACACAATCCACGATTAAGGTAGGAACATTGATCCAGTCCGGGTGTTCCTTTCGAAGGTAAGCAGCCCTACAAAGAAGAAAATCAGCATCCTGTACAAGGGAAACTCATATGCATTCTTATCGTACCATACGATTATGACGATTAGTATCATGAGGAACATGATGGAGCAGATGATTATGACGAAGTTCAAGATCTCCCTTTCGAGGGGCGTGAGTCCGGATTTGGGAGTGTTGGTCATTTTGGCGATTTTTCCAAAGACTGTTGCGTCTCCTGTGGAGACAATGAGTCCCATGCCAGATCCAGAGATACAGTGTGTGCCTTGCAGTCCGATACACTTTGTCTCGAGGTAGTTGCCATCTGTGCTATCGATTGTGCCTTGAAGTGGAAGTGACTCGCCTGGTAATATGTTAGTTATCCATAGCTTTTGGCAAACATACCCAGAAAGGCCCTTGGAAACGTACCAGTAAGGATCGACCGATCAAACTTAGCATCCGAAGAAATCTCCACAAACCTCACATCAGCAGGCAACTTATTACCACTCTTAATAAACAGAACATCACCCGGCACAATGTCAGAGGCAGTAACAGTAACCTGCTGTCCATCCCTCAGAATCAAACAACTATCGGGAAGCATCGTAGATATAGAAGCCATAACCCTAGAAGAAGACCAATCCTGCCACGCATTAAAAGCAGCCTGGATAAAGAAAACAGCAAGGAGTACGATGGCAAGCGCCAAGTTAGCTTTCGCAGGTGGGTCGCCTAAAGGTTTCCACGCTACAAAGACGAGGATGGCTCCGACGAGGAGGATGGATCCGAAGCCCTTGAAGAAGTAGCCGCAGATTTGTTGAAAGAGATGGGTGGGTGGTGGTGAGGGCGTGTTCTTGCCGTATTCTGTGAGACGTCGCTTGGCTTGTTCAGCTGAGAGACCTTGTTTTGGGGAGCTGGAGAGTCGTGTGTATGCTTCGTCTGTTGTTATTGTGTGCCATTCGAGATCCGAGAGTTCTGGAGGGTGTAAGTATGAATAGCAGTGTGAATCGTTCCTTTATTCTAAGTGAAATGGACTGAAGGTTCTCTTACCTTTGGCAGCGGAATCTTTGGCCTTTTTGATCTCAGCAGCACTCCTTTCTTTCGACTCGGCGATCTGATAAGAAACAGTTCTGTATTGAATCGGAAGTGCAGAAGCTGGGTCGATTGAACCTCTTCTGCTATGTACACTACCTATGGAGATATTTGAGTTGGAACGATGGAGGACTGGGTGTCTGTTGGGAGTTCACAGAGTTAGTCTACCTGAAGAGAGGATTGGGGGTTGTGATTGAGTCATCGCTTTAAAAGCATTTGTAATGAAGGAAGTAGTTCCATTGTTTTTAAGGAAGCCGCTGGCTTGTTCTCATTGACGCAGAACCGAAAAGAAAATACTAAGATGGTCCCCAGCCCGTCACGTACCTTGGTCCAGCTGCCTCCAGATCCACGTCAGAAGTGAAATGAATTCGAGAAGCAGGCTGCTTTTCATCACCTGCGAACTCCACCATCTTTACAACGAGGGTTCTCTTTTCGCGCCGCCGAATGAGTAGCGATGAGAATGAAGGAAATTGGGGAGAAATTCTCTGAAAGGGGTTCTGTCGATTTAGCGGATCATAAGAAAATTAAAGAATCGGGAAAGAGAAAGAAGGGAGCAAAGCACCACGTCACCGAAGTCTGGTCGCAGAAGAGGAAGAGGGGTAATAGAAAGTAGCAAGAAGTGAATGACCATCCAGTGACTATCTTTATAGCTGCAGGCGAAGGCAAAGGCATGTGCTCTTGAGCCAACTCTAGCTTTGAGCTGACCTGGTACGACCAACCAGGAGTTGATTTCTTACCTAGGTAGCAACCTACCGAATCGCCAAAGCAAATTCGGACTCTAAAGCGCTTTACGCGAATTCCCGTGAGATTAGGTAAAGGTAAAGGTAGGAAAAATGCCTCACACAAACAAAGGAACGAAGATGTCAGCGGAGGCTGTGCAGCTCCAGTGCAGTATGCGGGTGCTTCAAGCAACGGCCATGCTTTGCAGAGTTGCGGCAGAGATTAAAGCTCTCGAGTAGGAGAAGATCAAAAGGAACAAGGGCCAAAAGCTTCCAGGGTGTGTCTGATTGGAGGGATTGAGGTTGATGACCTCCCCCCTTGCTGCATCTTGTTAGAAAGCGTGCAATGCTTGTTAGGGTTAAAGAGCGATTAAAGTTATCTGCATGGAATGGTTTGCGAGGACTGCGCCTCTCTCATAGTATGAGGATTGTGGAGGGAATTTTGATGTCGATTGATACCGTTAGAGAGAAACTTGCGGATATCAAATGTTAAATGGCGATCTTCACTCCAGAAAATGCCTCAAACGCTGCTAGCGAATCACTCACTCAACCACAACCACCTAAAATTCGCACTTTCAATATCATTGACGGAATAATAAATCCCTCATAACAATAATAGCAATCTCTGCCTCCTAAATTCTCTGTACCGTAGTCCACTCACATGGCTTATTCCCACGCGCTGTGGGTGACACGTTCCCATCGTTTGCCTCCGCGCAATGGATTCCCCATACCACACCTATCACCAAAAGATATTACCTTGCATGAGCCAGGAATCTGGGGATATTCACAAGAGTTAGAGTCCAAACCCTGCTTATCCTTTTTGATACTCCGTCCTGGAAACCCCATTGGACAGCTGGTCCGAGAATAGGAAATTCAAAGATTACCTTTCGTGAACGCGATGAGTAAGTCACACACTTGTATTCCAACTCCGAGTACTAATCCAATGGGTTGGCCCTGCTTGTTGTGGGGAAGTAAAACAATCTGTAGCACATGAGGATATGATTGAGCGCGCAACAAAGACTTGAAAAAATTGGTTGGTGTTACCAATGCTCTCCTTCGCGCGAGGCCACCGACTACAAGTAGTCGGTGGCTCCTGCACCTCGAGTTCCAACCCACACGCATCAAAGTACGGCCAACGGCATGTCTTTGTTGAATGTGGCATTCTCCTTCAAGTATATAGCCAGCCTCTGAATAACTCTCTGTCGGGAGACGGACTTCATGACCCATCAACGGCTCAAGAACCATGGTTTTCTTCTCCAATACCCAAACCACGCTCGTCAAGATAATTCCAACTGCATGTTGGAAGTGCCAGCTGTAGTACTATTGTGTTTTCCCAGCGGATGTATCGCTAGCCCAAGAATTAGAGCATTCGGTGTTTCATGGTTCGAGGTTCGAGAATCGGATTCATCCCGTAAGGTTTGGAAATCGGAGAGAGAAAGAGAGATGTTGGGAACTAGAATTTTAGCAGAATGCCATTGCACGGGCTACCCGAGGTTTGATAGTCGAAATGAATGATGCACAATCCCTCTTGAAGAAATGTAACTTTGAAGGTAGGCAATCGATCGAGGAATTCTTGCAGGTGGTAGCTTCGAGAAAGCATTGAGCCTTCCCAAGGAGTTTGTCCATTAAAAGAAAGACACGAGATAATTGAGGATGGCAATTGCACTTTAGGCCAGAGAGAGGATAGAAGATGCTCATCAAGCCGTCAAGGTCAATTCGTGATTCTGTAGATGTCGACGCGTTGCGCAGGCGCGAGCTAGAATTCTGCCAATATGCCTAGTAGCGTGCAGTCGGCGCTACCTACTTGATTGCAATCAGGCCAATCAGAGAGCGAGCAGTCTGATGGGTCACAGCTGCAACTTTAATTCCTTTAATTCCATCGCTTAATTAGGCTTAGCGTAGCTGATTGATTTGCAGTGATTCCAAGCGCTGCAATCACTCTTCAATAAACTACTAAATCGCCCACTTTCCCTGCTTCTAACCTCTCTTTCCATCTTTCCACATCCATCCACAACAACAACATCTCATCTACAACTATCGACCAACGCGTCGATTCATCGTCAAAACACCTCACACATCAACCCAAACTCATCTCAATATGACTGGACGTAAGTAATACTTCCTCCCTCGCATTCTCATCGCATCTCGTCGCAATTTGTTGTTGTCGTCATGGTTTTAGTAGGTCGCAATATTTGGGAATAGCCTCACACACGCTATGCACCCAACGCGATCGCACTCTACCACAACAACTTCAACACATCCCTTCTCCAACACCACACCATCACCACGATCACTGCTAACGTTCTTTATTTACAGGCGGAAAGGGAGGCAAGGGACTCGGCAAGGGTGGAGCCAAGCGTCACCGCAAGATTCTTCGTGACAACATCCAAGGTATCACCAAGCCAGCCATCAGACGTCTCGCTCGTCGTGGAGGTGTCAAGCGTATTTCAGCCATGATCTACGAGGAGACCCGCGGTGTTCTCAAGACGTAAGTACCATCCACTCGCGTCGCATTTGCTTTCCACTAACAACCTTTCCAGTTTCCTCGAGGGTGTCATTCGTGATGCTGTCACCTACACTGAACACGCCAAGCGAAAGACCGTCACTTCCCTAGATGTCGTCTACGCTCTCAAGAGGCAAGGCCGTACCCTTTATGGTTTCGGTGGTTAAACATCTCTCTCTCTATCAACACGCTTCGTCCACAACTATTTCGGCATATACATTTCGACACTGGCGTCTCATTCTGGGAAGCGCATTCACGAGCACCATGGAACTTTTGATAGTCTATTGCAGACGGTCTAGCATGCTGTTTACGGCAGGGTTTCGCTCGTGATTACCTCCTCGAACCGCAACACCAACTGTTGACAAGAAACGGTTACACTCTGACCTCGACAATTCTCCATTCTCGATGCACGACCTTTTGATAGTCTCATTTGAAGACGGTCTAGCAGCTTGTTTACGAGCGAGGTTTTCGGGATGGTATTATTCTCTGGGTTTTACGCGCAGGGTGTTTTTATGGACTGGGTACTCTTCACGAACATTGTATTATTGCTTTTATTAGGCGTTGGTTAGGGTGGGATCTCCTGGACTGGACATGGGCTGTCCGGAGGGAGAAGGAACAGCGAGACTATGATAGCCCGCCGGAATTGTTCATAGGATTAATGCGAATGAAATGGCTGAAGGCCAGAATACCAAACACAAATGTTCCCTCGTGCCTGTCTTTTTCTGTCACTGCTTCAACCCCTGGATGCTGTATTATGTTCGCCCCCATGAGAAGGCCATCGTAGCGTCCAAAACTCGGCGTCTCACACAGTTGGCAGGGTACAAGTAGCCTATAAATTGCTGATATCCTTAGACTTCTACGCCCTGGGTGAGGAAATAACGATTCTAGTGCTCTGATCTTATCTACCTCGTATAACGTGGTTTACCACCGAGTGGATCATATCACCGAGTGGATCACTTTTCCCCACCCCACCACCTTTAAGATAGAATTAACAACCACAACGTATAGTATTAATTAATCTAAATCAGAATCTGATGAACTAGAAGTATTTATAGCTACTTGACAAGTGCGCGCATTATGACCAGACTTCTCGCAAGTGCTACATTGTCTTCTAGACGGCTGCCCCTCCTTTTGAAAAACCCCCTCAGAGCGCTTATCGCGTCGAACCTGCTCCTCTGCGTCCTTCTGAGCTAGTAAGTCCTGCGCATCCTCTATAGTAAGTGCACCCCCTTGACGGACCCGAGTCTTTTTTGCCCTCCGGCGTTTACTAAGTGCTTCATTTGCCTTACGAAGGGTGCGGACTTCAGCAGACAATAAAGTCATCTCATGAGCTAATAGCTCTGTACCCTTAGCTAGTGCAGCGACTGTCTGGAAAATAGGTGTTAGCAAGCTTCCTTAATAACGTGCAATACAGTTTTTAACTAAAGTTGTCTGCGAAAGGGCATCGGTTGGGTTTCGGGGGGTCTGCGAGACCCAGAGGTTGTCATCTGTAGAGGGGTCTACGAGGGGGGTTAGAGTCCGTAGCCTTATATCAAGCTTTAAAAGAACTGTATCTGGATTAAAAGGCACTAAACCAGCTCCGCGGAATCCAGCTTAACTATTCTGGGGTGTAATAGAGGCTTGATATCCAGCTTTAAAGGCGAGGAAGAACTTAACCTTCGTAATATGGTTGATATAAGCTTTGATAAACGTCTTAATCTAGAAACTATACTCCTGTTTTAGTACACTAAAACACCTAACATCGAGTGGCTAGGTTAAATGAGAAGAGTAAGGAGGTAGATAAAGAGTAATAATGTTATGTACTATATAATACTCTTGAAATTCAGCGGATTCATGACTCTTATGCCTATTAAGGACAAGCATCCGATATAGCCCCTTTGCGCGAGTAGAAGTATGTTTATCGAAGTGCTTTAGCTATTCTAGACCTGTCTCATTATTTGTCTATCTGTTACTTATAGGTTTAATAACCTAGTTGTGTGGGAGGCCGCCCTCAGTGTACTAATTTGAGAGGTGATTCTTTCCTTGGACTACTAGAAACGGAGGGACACTCTAACCCTCACTATTAATACAAATAATCGCTGTTGCCCATTCCCGATTACCTGGCTGAACTGCCTTGCCTCTGCCACGTCGATCCGCGTGTGTTATAACCATTGATGAGGAGATTACCCCTATTATAAAGCCGGTCTCGTCGAAGTTATAGAAATCGGAGTCGACGATACCATATTTGGCCTGTATATTCTCAACCAGTCGAAACCACGCGCTAATTAGCTCTGGATCTTCGCATAAGGCTCTCTGAAAGTCATAGACGCGATTAAAACGCGTCTTTAACTCTAGTTGTTGTTTAATAAATTGATATGCCTAGTTCTTCCTAACGCGTCGTGCCCCTCGAGATTCAAGTAGGAGATTCGCTATATCTTCTATACTAGCTAGACGGGGTGTAAAGCCTTGCAAATCTAGATCAAGTATATATCGAAGAATCGACTCCTCCTCTAGGTCTGTCAACTTATGACAATTGGCTTTAGAATCGGGGCGGTAGGTTTGGCCAGCCATTCTATTAGAGAGGCTTGTATATGGTACTTTGTAGATCTTTGCTGCAGAGCGTTTGCTAAGCTTTTTAGATGTCCGAATAGCCTCGATTGCTAGAATGATTCTCGCTTCTTAGGTTTGAATTTCCATGGTAAATGGTTGAGAAAACGCGTGTTAAAGTTTTAAGGTGGTGTGGTGGGGAAAAGTGATCCACTCGGTGATATGATCCACTCGGTGGTAAACCACGTTATACAACTTAGTAATACTTTCATTTATCTTTTACATCTAATGAATCACTTTCCCGAGTTTTTATAACCTATTCTTCGTGATTTAAGCGTTATCCTTCGCTCCACTTTACTTTTCATTACAGTATGTCAGTATAGAAGTTGTATTCCTCAAGTACTTCTAGTGTATGATCCACATTTATTAGTGGCGGGATTCAGTGTATCAAGATTACTTTGACAATTTATTTTTACCTGTGGAATATTCCGTATTCTTGATTTTGATTTTTGGTCTTGTTGTTTTTCGCTTGATCATATCTGGGGTATCATATATACATGGAATGGAATACACTCTTTTAGATTCTGGGTCTCTCTTTCTCTCGCTTGAGATTCGGGGATTCCTAAAGTACTGTGACAACCTGACTCTCTTGATCGTAAACTTCTTTCCGCTCTCAACTTCCTCGTTTCATTTGTGTCGACCCCTCTCTTTATGCCAACCTTTGATTCTCCCATTCCTCCTCCCTCCCTCCTCCCTTCCCCTCCCAAAAACCACACTCACTCACAAATACTTCTTTCCAGCCGCCACAACGCGGCCCCTAAAAACCGGACTTTTAACCTCGGAATCAACGCTGTAAAAGGGGTTCATGATTGTCTTGACCCAGTTCTCGTATACTTCTGTGAAGAACTGTTTTATGGCTTCCTCTGTTTGCGGGGATGTCGGGTTTGCGGGGATGGATGTTGAGGCTCGGGTTGAGTTTCCTGGGGCTGGGGGGGAGGGGTTGTGGAGGAGGAGGAATTTCGTGTCTTTGAGATAATTAGGTGGTTGTCTGATGAGAGGGATGGGGAGGGGGGGAGGGTGAGATTGAGAGGGAGGAGGGGGAAGGGGGGTAATAGGTGATCGGAGAGGGGTGATGAAGTGGGTGGGAAAGAGGGGGAGAGACGTACTTCCACCTGTCATGAAGCAGGATATGTAGTTATTGTAATGTTTATCTACGACTTTGAGATACCTGGGTTCCAATCAGCATTCGACCCCTCTATATCTCCCTTCTTCCATTTCACATATTCTCTCTCCATACCCCTCTCCATCCCCCTTCTTCTTCATCCCCTATTCATCATCCATCCCCCTTCTCATCCTTTCCTCACTTCATCCTCCTTCTTTTCCGTATAGACTAGACGAGGGGAAGTAAACTCACATCTGTCCCCCAATCCACTGCACATCCTCCACATTATCTAGAGACGCATGACAAATAAGTTGATTCCTCGCCCGTTCCTGCTCGGGGAACCGTGGGACCCCATCACCCCCCGCCTTGGAGGTACCGAATTCGTACTCGAAGAGGATGTTATCTTGGGTGCCGACTATGCAGAAGTAGTAGGACATTTTGTATTGTGTCGTATCGTATCGTGTCGTGTCTCCTCTCGTCTGTTGGATTTATTCCTTCTCGTCGTTCTCAGGGCTGGACTGGCTGATTAAAAGGAGAGGACGGGAGGTACTGGGCTGGGACGAGGTATTGTAAGTAGGTGTAATGGTGTTGAGGTGTTAAGGCTGGAATTGAAGTTCAGCCTTGCGTGTGGTATTCCCGCACTGATTGGTCAATACAAAATCCCGAATATCTTGGCAAAAATAATCTCAACCTTGCCTCGAGCTCACCTCACGACTCCCCAAGAAACCCTCCCTCGAACCCCATACACAAAATGTTCGGCGCATTCAGACCCTCCAACCCCTTAAGCGGTGGTCTCCTCTGGTATTTATCCCTCCCCTTTCCTCCTATTCCATATCCCATTCAATTCTCACCACCTCACCTATCTCCTCCATCCCCAATCTTCTCCCTATCCATGTCCTCACATCTAACAAACCCCACAGGAAAATCCCCTGGCGGCTCTCCAAATTCCAAAAACAGCGCCAAAGAAAGCGTCTCCGCGCCGTCGACACGGTCGTCGCGACGCTCGATAAAGCCCTGGGGAAACAGGGTATCACCACGAAAGCCGTGGAGCGGTGGAAGGAGGAGATGCCGATTGAGCAGGAGATGGTTCCTAGGGATAAATATACGATTTTTGATCGGAAGGAGAAGAAGTATCGGAAGAGTATTCGGAGTGAGTTTTTTCTTCCTGGTGTTCTTTGAGGGGGGTGATGAAGAAAGAGAGGGAGAGTGGATGGAGAGAATTAGGGGAAGAAATGGGGGTTATAGGCAACTGGGGTGATGAACAACTAAGAATTGAATGGGTGATGAGATTTGAGAGGAGTGTGCTAATTGGGAATAGAATTACCGAAATGGACGAGGGTTTCGCAGAGAGTTAATCCTCCTGGATACTGAGGAATTGGATTGGAGATTGAGATCAGGCAATTCGGCACGATGTTGAGTGGAAGAAGAATATATTGTACAATACTTGTACGAACTATCACGGATGGAATTGAAGGAAGGAAACTCACCACCAAGGACGACCGACGCCAACAAAAGGATGGAAGTTCGGATGAAGATGTATATCAGAAATAAGGAGTTGCTATGCTCTAGATGATTCTCAAGTTACAATCCGACTTGAAGATTCATAGCTGTCTGTACAACCAAGCAAGATTTTCCTCCCTAATAAACATTCCCATTGAGACGCCCCTAAACGCCGTACTTTTACAATTCCTCGTAACAAACACTCACTACCTTCCTTTCCCGTACTCTTCTTCCTCCTTCTGTCTCTCCGCCTGAATCGCTCTCCCCAGTCCTCCACGTCCCTCATCGTACTCCTCCCGATACTCATCCCTAACCTGACCCCCCGACTTACCCCTCCCATACTGTCTCCCCTCCTGAAATCCCGGATCCAAATCGGTACGGATAATGCGCTCATCCAACTTGGTTCCGCCGATATACTTCATGCAATCCAGGGCATCTTGATGGGTATAGTATTCCACGAAGCAAAAGCCGCAGGGCGTTTTGTTGAAGCGATCAAGACCCATGATGAGACGTTTTATCTCGCCGCATTTAGCGAAGAGTTCGTGAATTTGTTCCTCAGTCGTGTAGAAGGATCTGTTTTGGAAGGACGAGGATTAGTCTGAGGAGCACTACAGTGTCGATGAGGGGAATTGAAGGGGGGGAACGCACAGGTTTCCGACATAGAGGGTTGCTGCGTCTTTTAGGGGGTCTTCGGGTTCTTTTTCCGGCGTCTTCTCGCGCTCTTCTTCGTCTTGGTATCGGCGCTTTTTGTTGTTCTGGAGAGAGGTCGAGTTAGCTATGCGCCGAGTCGAGGGAAGGCTGTTGAATTCGAGTCTCTTATATTTTTATGACTTACTCTAGCTTGATAGTATGCACTAGGCTTATCAAGCCGATCGACCGTGTTTCGCACTGGTCCAGGCATTGTGTTGTTTGGGCTGTAAATTGTCTGGTAGTGGTCGTAGTGGTGTTGGCTTGACAAGGCTGTCTCTGTTGTAGTGGAACATTTCCTGGGGAACCAACCACCGATTTAGCGCGCAGCTTCAGGCACGTCAATCCGCAAACACTTTGCCCAACAACCAAATCACTTCCACCATGCCTTCATGACAAACACAAAAATACAAAGAATACAAACCCAGCTCGTGCTTCACCTCCACCTTCTAGCACCTTCTCTGCGTGCGCAATCTCATTTCCTCCTTCACGATGCCGAAAGCTATCAGCTACACGCCGGCATGGCTCTCGAAACCAAATCCTGGGTATGAAATCTTCAGTGGTGCTTCGCCCAAACCTACGACTGGGAGCGCATATGCTAGCTCGAATACGAGTAGAAAGAGAATGGCGAAACCTGGCCCAAGGAGAACGATTGCGCGTAGAGGGACGGAGATATTCACAGCTGTTGGCAAGGAAATTCGATGGGCGGATCTGGTGTACTTGAAGGAAGCTTGGGAGAGCAAACAACCCAAGGAGAGGAGATCACGAAAACAGGCTGAGGAGGAGATTAGTCAATATGATGGGGATCATGCTCAGGGTTATCGAGTGCGTCTTTTTCTTGAAGCTTTTTGGCTGTTGGTCTTTTACTAATAAACCTTCTAGACTTTGAAAACAAATATTGGAGAGGATATTCGACAGCTGATAATCTCGCCGCAGTCGAATTACCTCGCGATCCTCACGACTCACAATGTTCTCATTGCGGTCCTTCCTGAATCTTCACACCTCACCGCTCCGGACACTGGGCCTTTGAAACTAAAAACCTTTACGCTGGGTCCAACTACTCATGTTACTTCACAATCTGGAATTGCTACCGCTTTGTGGCATCCCTTAGGAGTTCAAGGCCAATGTTTGGTCACCGTGACGGAGGATGCTATTGTGCGAGTCTGGGAATTGTCAACAGGGGACCGCTGGTCATTCGATAAACCAACACTTTCTATCGACTTGAAGAAACTTGCGGATGGTACATCTTTGGATCAGGACTTTGGAGCTTCAGTTTCTGGGCAAAGTAAAGGATATACCCCGGATTCTGTCGAGATGGAGGTAGCATCAGCTTGCTTTGCTGGACGAAATAGCGGGGGTTGGTCACCTATGACTTTATGGGTTGCTATGAAAGAAGGAGATGTTTACGCGCTTTGCCCGCTTTTACCTGAGAAATGGTCACCACCTGCGACTTTAATCCCTTCCTTGTCAATTTCAGTTATTGCAAAGACTGCTGAATCGGAAGACCAACCAAATCCTTCAAGTCAAGAGAGACAGCTTGCTCAGCAACAAATGGCTTGGATGGGGGATTTGGATCTTCAGGAGCCTGGTTTCCAAGAAACAAGTCCGGGGGAACCTCCAGTTCAAGTTTACACGAGACCAGCGAAACCTGGAAAAGTACCGAAACTTCAGGGCCCTTTCCATTTTGAGCTTGCGCCTGAAGAGACCGAAGATGGGTTGGACGATATGTTAACCGACATTTTTGTCATCGGTCCAAAGATTGACTCGGAAGAGCTCATGAATGGAGAAGACGATGACTTGGAACTGGATGACATGGATCAGGATGGTGGCTTGTCAGTTGGTGTCGTATGTCTACTAACCCCAAGTGGTCGACTCTGGGTTTGTCTTGACATGGATGGCGTTGAAGCACAATGGTTACCAAAATCGAAATCAAAGGCTCACAGAATTCTCGACGAAAGCGATCCCCCGGAGCTCTTGACCTTTCAAGTTTTGGAGACACTTAAAGAGGGAGAATCTTGGGATGGAAATTGGCCTATGTTCAGTGCAGATGTCAACTCGGGATATTCGTTCTTCATTACCAATACTTCCAGTGTTACATTCATATCACTCTCCCCCTGGGTTTTCCGCCTAGAGACCGAGTTGAGTGGTGAAGCAGCGGGAGGCGAATTCCGACTCGACATTTTAGCCAAAGGACAGAGCACAATCCGAGAACGAGTGTACACCGGAAAAACAAAGTCAAATGATCATTCATTATCTTTGGCTGCAAGCACTTTGATTCGGGATCCAGATCTGGGATACTTCCTCCTCACAGCAACACAATACGGACCCCAAGCCATCACCTTCGAACTCCCAGAAGTCGAGGATTACAACCCCATCCAAAGATCTCGCTCCCCAACCTACGAAGAAGTAGAAAACGACAAACCCCTAATCATCTGCGAGCCACGCCCCGTCTACCAACCACCCCACGAACTTGAAGTCCCCTCCCGACTCCCCGACCTCCTTAAAAACCTCAGACACGGGTCTCACAAGCGAATCCTCAAAGAAGATGTTCGCTTGTCAAAAGCTACCTTCCAAATCATGAACGAAGCGCACATCCTCCTCGGCGACGAGACACACCGTCTCGGCACCGCCGCCGCCGAACTCTTCCGTCGCTGCGAATTACTGCAGATCGAGCTGCAAAGTCAGATTAAGAAGGCGCACGAGGTGGCAGCGAGGGTGGATGCTATTGCGGGTGATGATGTGGAGGAGGAGCCATTTGTTAGTATTGACGAGGCGGTTGATACGAGGATCATGAAGGCGAAGAGTAGACAGAAGGAACTCACAGAGAGAGTGGAGCGTTTGAAGAAGAGGGTTGGACGGGGCGCGGCGAGTAAGGAGTTAACGGAGAGAGAGCGGGCATGGATGGAAGAAGTCAAGAGGTACCAGTGGAAGGTGACGGGCGAGGGGGAGCCGGGCGAGGAGGGCGAGGTGGCGAGAGAACCGTTTGAAAGGTATCATGAGGTGGAGGCTCTTGAGAAGGAGCTCTTTGAGCAGGTTAAGGGGATGAATGCGTCGCCGAATGGGGAGGTCAATGGAGAAGGGGGTGAGGGTGGTGGGAAGGGCGTTAAGGTTCCGAGTGAGGTGCGAAGGAGGAAGGAGAGGGAGGTTATGAAGGCGTTGGAGAGGGAGACGGCGTTGGTTGAGGGGGCTAAGATGAGACTTGAGCGGTTGAGCTTGGTGTAGGTTGGGGTGGGTTGGGTTGGGTTGGGTTTATGAAGATAGGGAGGGAAAGGGAAGTAAAAGCTTGTGGGATGAGTGAGCTGTTTGTTAGGTGATTTGTTGGGGGTGTGATACTTAGTTAGGTATTTACTTAATGCCATCTTCTTTTTTGAGTACCGATTTTTTGATCCTCTTTTGTCTTAACTTAGCTTCCTTGACGTGGTATCGGGTGAAGAACTGGCACCACTGGGTGTGTGGTGTGGGGTGTATTGCTCAGTTAAGTGGTACATAGAGCTTACAATGTAGGGTCTTTAGAAGCTTCATTAGCCCAATCTGTTCAATTCGTGGTCTATAATTATAACTAACCTACGAACCTAAACCCCAGCACTCATTCAACACTTCAACACTTCCAACTTCCAACCCAGAAACAAACATCCCTTCAAGGCAATTTTTCAAGGGAAGTATGGATTTAGTACGTGACGACGGTGGAGGCTAAGTTACCTACGGATTTGGATTGTTGAGAATTGCTTTTTTTTCTTGTGGGGGGGGGGGGGGGATTCTAAGTCGGTTGGGGGTATGATATGATGTGATGTGAGATGAGATGAGTGTATTTTTTGATTGTTGGGCTTTGAGGTTTTTGATTTTGTTTGGAAGTTGTTGTTTTTGGGTTAGTTTGGCTTGGATTTGGATTTTGGCTTAGCTTTGATACTGGATATTGGATTTTGGATTTTTTTTGGTTGATAGGTTAGAGGAGGATTGGGGTTGAGGAAGTTTTTGGATGTGGGATGTGTGTGATTTTTTGGAGGTTTTGAGGGGGTTTTTTGTGTGGGGGAGAGCTACGGGGTTCTGGGTGTTTTTATTGTTTCTTTGGGTTTTCTTTGGGTTTTCTTATTGTTTGTGGTTTTTGGTTTTTGGTTTTGGGGAAATGGGGGAATGGGGGAAGGGGCGGATTATAGAGGGTTATGGAGTTATGGAGTTATGGAGTTGAGGAGGGAAGGGTGATGAGGGTGAGGAGGATTAGGAGGGTTGAAGTGAAGTTGTGGAGGCTATGGTGAGTTTTGAAGGGGAGAGTGTTGTCTTTTCAAGTAACGTGGTTTATCAGTACCTCGCCAATATCAGTACCTCGCCACTTGAAATCTCATACAAAAAACGTCTGTGCACAACCGTGCACTTTACGTATGTATTAATAAAAAAATCTAAAATTGAAATTTTA
>LKTO01000825.1:0-17027 GCA_001399465.1 Hymenoscyphus scutula
ATAGTGTAATGAAATCCTTGGATCGCTTAGCTACCCTAACCGATCCCTTGATACTATAAGAGTATATAATAGTGCTTAACCTGTCAGGACGCCGCCTGGTCTTCACTAGTCACGTGTGCACGTGATTCGTGACACTATCCCCTTCTTAGCTTAGCGTGTCCCTACGCTTAAGTACAACCTAAGAAATATCGTCAGAGGGCCAGAGGCCCTCTCCTTCTTTCAACATGTCCTCTAAAACGCAGAAATATAAACAACGCATTCTGCTTTCTGAAACCATCCAGTCATACGGTTCCGCCATCATGCCTTGCACCAACTGCCAGCGTTACGACCGGAAATGCTTTGTCCTAAACAACAAGTCGCAACGGTGCGGAGAGTACGTCAGGCGGGGCGTTAAATGCAATGCCCTTCAGGAATCAAACAACAACCTCGAGAGCATCCGCCTCGAGGAAGAGCGTCTTAAATTTGAAAGAGATATGGCTTTTGAGGCAGCCATGGCCGGTTTGGCTCGCGTGCGCGAGCTTGAGCAGCGCCAACAAGAACTTCGAGAGCGGGGTATTGACATGGTCCGTCGCGGACTTCGTACTCTTGATGAACTAGATGCTACTAAGGAAAGAGAGAAGGTACGAGATAAGGAACGAGAAGAAAAGAAGCAGCGAGAGGAAACGGCTGCCCGGCTGGCCGCCCTTCCCTCACCTAACGCCTCTGACCCCGCCCTTGACCTGGGTCTTGACCCGAACTTCTTTGAGGCTTTCCCTCCTGACCACTCGCTGTGGTCAGACCTGGGTTTTAAGAGTAGAACTCCTCCAGCTCTACCGAATACTGGCTAATATTCCCTTTTGGTTCCTAAGTGTTCTCTGAATATAGGTAGTCTAACTATTTAATTAAATATTTAATCTTGCCTCTAATGAGTTTATAGTTAAGAATCTTCTTAACCTTATACTTAGCATTTAGGTTAACTAGCTAGATCTCTATAAGTAGAGCTAGTAGTACTCCTAGTAGTGCTAGTTTAAGAAGTAAGATGTAGAATACTAGGAAGATATTTATTGTTTTTAGTAGAGCTAGTTTATAATTCAAAGGTCCTTTTACTTACTTGATTTTAAACGGTCTAATATATATATAGTCTAGTTTCCTACTAGGTCTCTTTATATCAATGTTTTTTTACTATAAGTAGACTTTATCTCTCTCTTTTAGCGTTAGCTCCTAACTACGTCGTTTGTTATAGTAATATACGTTACGCTCTACTATAAACTACAGGTTCTCTACAAGTTCCTTATATAAGCCTTTAATCTTTAAGGCTAATACTCGAGCTAACTAGTTGTTACTCGTTGTTTTCATTAGTCTATTATATACTAGTAATTCATATCTAAAGTTAGTATAGAATAGTAATATAAGTGTTATTTCTATAGTTAAGCTATTATATATAAACTAAGCTAAAGGTAACAGTTCTACCTAGTTGTTCTACTAGTAGTTTATATAGTAACGGAGGTATGTTTTAACTACTTGATTTATACGTTCGTTCCCTCTATTAGTCTAGGGGTAGAACGCTATTAAAAGCTTCCTTTTTACACCTAATCGCTCTATAAGAGTAGTCTAGAACTTCAAGGTAAAGAGCTTGTCTCTGTCTAAGAGTATCTCTATTAATATTCTATATCTTGAGATTACATCTCTTAAGTATATAAATACTAGATGTTCTACTATACTAGACTCTATATATAGTATTAGTATTATATATTTAGTAAGTCTTTCTATAATAACTAGAATTAAGTTATATTTAACTCCTATTATAGAGTCTCTAGATTTCGGTAGCTTAATAATAAAATCCTAGAAGACTGATTTCTAAGGTGTCTATAGAATAGAAGTAGTACTTATCTATCTATATAGTAGCTAGCGTAAAGCCTTATTCTAGGTATAGGTATTATACTCCTTTATTACGTCCTTAACAATCGCTAGTAGATAGTCTATAAAGTATTATTATTTAATCTACTAAGTAGTCCTTCTTATTTCTTAATGTCTATAAGTAGATACTAAATAGTACTTACTAATAAACTACTTTATATATTCTTTTAGAACCTATAATTTCCTATTATAGTACTAGTTCTTTCCTTTATATATGTCCTAGATTACATCTAGCTATAGATCTACTATCTATGTAGCTATAATTTAGTAAACTGTTAGAGCTAAGTCTCTATTAGACAGCTCTTTTAATATTACTAGTCTCGTATATTCCCTAGCTTCCTCGTAGCCTAGTTTACGACTAAGAGCGTCTGCTCTTAGATTTGTTGTTTCTATAACATGTTAGATGACGATGTTATAATATAATAGAGTTTCTAACCATCTAGTAAGGCGCTCGCTTATAAGTTCCTTAGTAGTAGTAAAGGTTTAAAGGTTAGCGTAGTTAGTAAGAACTGTCACCTAATGCTTTGTTCCTTAGAGGTAGATTTTCTAATACTCTAAAGTAAAGACTATAGTAAGTAGTTCCTTCTCGAATATAGTGTAGTTCTACTATACCAGGTCTAGCGTTCTAGAGTAGTAGGCCACAGGTATTAATTTTCCGTTCTTGTCTAGTTATAGGTATATAGTATCTATTACTATACCTAATAAGTCTGTTTCTATAGTACTCGGTTTCTCTAGATCGTAGCTACGTAGGATTAGTTCCTTAGTAAAGCGTTTCTTTATTATCTAAAAGGCTGTCTCTACAATCTCGTTCTATATAAAAGGTACTTCTTTATATATAAGGTTCGTTATTAGTTTTAATATTCTAGCGTAGTCTACTATAAACTAACGGTAGAAGTTAGCGAATCTCTAGAAGTGTTAAATGTCTTTAATATTTTTTAGTAATTTCTAGTTAATAATATCTCTTATCTTATCTAGGTTAATTTCTATTCTTTCTAGAGATATTATCTAGCCTAGAAACTTAGTACAAGTTACTCTAAACTTGTATTTTAATAACTTAAGATAAGAGTTTACTATAGTAAGTCTTTTTATAACCTTATATATATAACTCTTATATTCCTCTACTTTATCTAAGTAGATTAGAATATTATCTAGGTAATAAATAACTATTACCTCTAGAAGACCTTCTAGAATATTATTATTCTACCTCTAGCAGGTTACTAGCACAGTAGCTAATCTAAATAGTATTACCGTATACTTGTAGAGTTCTAAGGGTAATCTAAAAGTAGTTTTCTACTCGTTACCTACCTTAATCCTAATTAAGGCATAAGCGTTCTATTAGTCGAGTTTTATGAATATCTTAGTAGAGCTAATTCTATCTAGTAGATATTATTCTTCTAGTAGTAGGTAAGCGTTCTTAATCGTTGTGTTGTTTATATCTTAGTAGTTAACGTAAACTTAATCTATTAAGTTGTTCTTCTTACTAATAACTAATATATTTAATAGAACAGGTGATTTAGATCTCTAAATATAACCTTTCTTTAAACCTTTAATAATATAGCTCTTAAAGCGTTATAGCTTAATCTAACTATAAGGCTATATTTTCTGTTTCTTAAGGTTATAACTCTCTTTTAATTTAATCTTATAATTCTATAAACGATATTCTAGTAGAGCTTGTAAGTCCTCTAGGTTCTTAAACAATTCCGCGAATTCTCTATACTATATAGATATAATGTTATTAGCTTTCTTACTAACTTGTAGAGGACCCTCGACAAGGTATTCTAGCACCTTAGAAGAGGTGGCGCTAACCTCGTTCTAGCTATATAGTTAAGGCTACGATCCTTCGTAGTTACATCGGCTGAAAGTTATTATTTAGACTTTCTAGTTAATATCTAGATTATATTCTCTAATCTATAGTATACTAAGTATTATGTCTTAGCTTCTAATTACTATAATATTAAATTATATATCTAAGTAGTATCCTTCGATAGTAATTTATATTAGGATGGTTTACTAGTTAATAACTCTGTTTTAATATACTATGTCTGTTCTATTAACTATACCTAGTTAGTATAGTTCTGTCTTCTTAACAGAGACGTTTAGCCTCTTAAGTACTAATAGAGAGAGGAAGTTACCTATCGCTTCTAAGTTAATTATAACTCGGAGTTCCTGTCCTCTGATTTTTATAGTTATTATTAACTAGTAGTCCTCTAACGTAGCGTAGATTTCCTGTCTATTTATATAGACTACGAAACTATATTCTCTTTAGCTAATTTCTACTACTTAAGGGTTATTCCTCTAAGGGTAGAGTATTACTTACTAGGAGTCGCTTTCTAACACTCTATAGACTATTTACTATTCTATAGCTCGGCTATAGTTAGGTTTATTACTAGTAAACTATTTCTCTAATTCCTAGTCTAATATAGATTTTAGGTAGTAACGCTACTATATAATTATATCTTCTAATATAACTTCTAGAGTCTAGTATTCTTCTACTTAAGGTTAGATAAAAGGTTGATCTCTTTCTTACTATAACTTAAGGGTAGACTTAAAGATGTCCTTAATAGTCTATATATTTAGTTTCCCTTCTATAGTATCTAGATTACTTTTGAGATTTCTAAAGATAATACTTATTAGAAGGTTATTCTAAACTCGAAATCGTTCTAGTACTTCTAGAGCCTGTCCTCTAGTTACGTAAGAGGCCTAAAAGTCTAACTTGTTTCTATTAAGGTCTATCTATTAGTTACTATAGTTGAAACATTCTATAAATACCTATATTTCTTCTACTTAAGGGTTATTATTCTAGTTATTTCCTTGACTAGATAAGTCTATTAATTCTAGTAATAAGACTAACGATAACTCTACTATCTCTACTTTGTATTATAGAGGTAGGTTATACTCTAATTTAGAACGTCCCTTATAGTATTATTTAAGGATAGAGTTCTCCTTATCCTCTACTTATATTCTATACCTATAAGCTTCTAGCTCTTCGTTAGATAGGTTAAATCTCTTAAGTAATACTATTTCCTTTCTAGTTATAGTAAACGCTTAATACTTTTCTAAGGAATCAGCCTTCTTACGATAGTTACTTACTCTATAGCTAGTCAGGCTATATAAAAAGTAGAGGTTCTGCTCGCGTCGTCGGTTTCGTTCCTTTTAGGAGAGCTCTAGCCTTCTACTATATTATTACTTTAGCTAGAAGGGTTTTCGTATAGTAGCGTCGAGTTATATAGAATCTCTATAATCTCTTTATTAGCTACTCTTCGAGGCTTAATGTCTATAGCTACTCTTCTTTTCTAGGGTTCGTTTATAATTATAATTGTTAATTTTAATAGCTTTGTTAGTTAATAGATTTAATATATTAGGGAAATCATCTCTAGCTAGCTTATTCTTCACGCTATCCTTAAGTCCTTAGTAGAACTACTCTCTTAGAGCTTCGTCGTTCTATCCTATATATATAGAGTATTATTAAAACTGTAACGTATACTTAGCTATAGATCTCTATTACCTTAAGGTGTATAGCGTATAAACTACTTTCTTCTTTATATCTACATCCTTAAATACTTAGTTTATTTCTAACTTAAATCTCTTAACATTCCTAAACAGATCCTTTGTCTAGTCTATTATAGAGGTAGAGACCTTTCTATTAATTATTCTATTAGCCTAGAAATCTTCTAGGTGAGATTCTATCTAGTTATAGGCTACTCCTTCTAGTTATATAGTGATCTAGATAACTTAGTCTATCTTATAGATAAACTAACTAGTATAGAAGGAGAGGTATATAGATACCTTTATAAGAAACTCCGCGAGTTTCTTAGGCGATCTATCGAATAGTTTTAGAAGAGGAATTTTAACTTCCTCTTAAGTAGTAATAGTTAGTACTATAGTTAGTATAGGTGGGGTTACTACTAGTATACGTGGGGTCGATAAAGTAGCTAACATTATATTAATTAACTTCTAAGCTTAGATGCTTAAAGTGTAACGATTCTTAAACTAACTAACTAAGGTACTAAGTATCGCTAGGGTTTATTCTTACAAAGAGGTATAATTAAGGTCTAGGTGTTTACTCGGAGGTAAACTCGTCACTTAACTATAAAGCTGTCAAGGTAGTAATAATAATATAATATTAAGTTAAGTACGAAGCTTCTATCTAAAGGCAGACGTGCTAGTCTTATATAGAACCTTCGTCCTCGCATACTAACCGTTAGATCTTATAGAGCTTTAGATCCTAAGCTCTAATACAAGCTCCTACAAGCTCCAACAGTCATGTGACCCGATAAGCGAGTCACGTGTTTTATAGTGTAATGAAATCCTTAGATCGCTTAGCTACCTTAACCGATCCCTTAATACTATAAGAGTATATAATAGTGCTTAACCTGTTAGGACGCCGCCTGGTCTTCACTAGTCACGTGTACACGTGATTCGTGACACCTAGGAGCTAGAAGCTCTTATATATAGAAGGTTGTACTAAGCTATAGCTAACCGAGCCGAGCTTAGGAAGTATAGTATCCGCTAGGTTCTAGCTAGAGGCTAATCTAAGATGTAGTAGCGGTTAGAACTATTACATCTAGTATATAACTATATAGCTTAGATACTTAACTAGACACCTCTTAAAAAGTATAGCTAGAAGACTCTATAGAAATATATCTTTAAAAGTAAATCTTAATACGCTTACTTATATTTGTTTCTCTATAAAGCTTATATACTTAAGAAATATATCTCGAAGAAGTAGAAACTTAACTCTAGAGCTTAAGTAGACTACTTTATAGACTACGAATTAATAAACATCTTTAAGGTCTAGATACTCTTAAAGAATAAGGTTATTCTAACTAGAGACGTTATATTCGACTAAACCTTCTTCTATAACTCTAGTAATACTAAATTATAAGATATACTATATAAGATAATAGAAGACCTAGTTAAAAGACTTAAAATACTAGCTACTTTAGAGTAAAGTAGTAGATATAGAAGTATTAAAGAAGCGGCTATACTTAAAGTAACTACTATAGTACTCTAGAAAGAGACTAATATAGAGAAACTAACCTAGCTACTTTTACCTTAAATTACTCTAGAAGCTAGTAGTCTAACTCTATATAAGATTAGTCTACTAGCCTTACTAGTAATACCTTAAAGCTCTAAGCTCTCTAATCTATTAGATAATAATATCGACGATTAACTTCTACTTACTTCTAGTAACTCTAGTAACTATACTACTCGACTAATAAGATATATACTAGAGTAGATTTAGAAAACATTATTCTAGAAGATAGATTATATACTATATACGTTATACTAGCTATATAATAGAGTCTATATAGCTCTTATTACTTAGTCTTTTCTACTATACTAAAAACTAAACTAATAACTCGTCTATATCGAGGCTAGATATCGCTACCTCTAAAGATATATAGAGAGATACTACGCTATCCTTTTAAAGACAACTTATAAAAAGTATATAACTAGGAGATTAATACTCTAAAGTTAAAAAACACCTTTAACCTTATTCTATAACTAGATAATAATAACTCTTTTTCTTTAATATAGGTCTAGATATATAAGTTTAATAAGAATAGATATATTCTTAAGTTTAAAGCTTATATTTATATAAGAGGAGACCTTTAATAGATAGACTAGAAGACCTATACTACTACTTTAGCTATATAAACGTTCTATATAATAATAGTTATTATTATAGCCTATAACTTAGAAACTCGATTATATAACGTAATTAACATCTATATTAATACTAGATTAAAATAACTAATTAAATATAAGTGTTCTAAGAGATATAAGTAAAGTAGGTTAGAATAGAAAGTAATTATAGCTTTATATAGCCTTAAAGAATTAGTCTATCTCTAGTATAATAATATTATTAAGACTCTCGCTAAGTTTAACCTCTATCTAGTCTCTAGAGTCTATTATCTCTTCTTAAATAGCTAGCTTACTCTTATATTATATATAGATAATATAATTATTACTTATTCTAAGGAAAATTAATCTAAAGTTAACTAATTTAAGAAATAGCTACTTTTAAAGATATTAAATATAATAGCTTAGTAAAGCTATAAACTTTCTAGATATACGAATTATTCGAGACAGGCTTAGAAGAAAGCTCTAACTAATTTAGAATAACTATATTTAAAGTCTTATAAGCCGGTTTAATATTAGTATTATCTAAGTACTATAAATACTACTCTCTATAATAAAGCTAGTACTCTAGAAGAGTATAGCTTCTTCTTCTTAAATTATTAGCTATTAATAAAAGGTTAGAAGTATAAACTTTACTTCTTACTATATAAGACTAGATATCTATAGAGCTGTTTTAAGACTCTTAGAATATCTAACTAATTCGTCGCCTTAATATCTCTACGCTATTAACTACTTACTATACTACTTAGTAGAAACGTCTTATTTAGTAATTAAATTTAATAGTAACTTCTAAGACGTAGATTCCTTTCTCTTCTAGAGTAATACTATATTCGCTAATAACGTCGAAACCTAGAAAAGCTCTATTAGATACTACTTTTAACTATATAGAGGTCTAATATACTATAAATTAATAAAATAATAATATATAACTACTTTAAGTATAGAGTTAGAGTTTAGAGCTCTTATTATAACTATAAAGAAGTTCTTATAGTAGATATACTTATTTAGCTATATTAAGCTATATATTTAGAATAATCTAAACATCTACTATAATAACTAATAAACTATTTATCTCTTATAAAGAGATACTCTAAAGCTTAATACTAAACTTAGATATATTAATATTATTTAGAGCTAGCTTAGATAAGAAGTATAAAAGAAGTATATTAATATAAACTAGGTCTCTACTACTAGTATAGTAGCCGACAGCTTTATAAAGAAGTTATTACCTTAAAAGTATATTCTATTTATATAATAACTATATCTTATAGATATTAGCTATCTAATACTTAGATTAGGTAACAGGTTTTAATAAGACGCTATCTTCTAGAGAGGTATATTATACTAGATCTACTTTCTCTTTTAATCTACTTTCTTATTTAATCTACTTATAGTTCTACTATCTAAATACTTTATATCTATCTAAACCTTATACTCTTTATATAAACACCTTAGATAGCTACCTTTTATAATCTAATTAATTCTCTATAACCTTTAGTACTTAATACTCTTCTAACTTAATAATACTTTAAATTAAACTATAGAGAGTTCTATATCTAAGAAGATTCGATTATCCTTTCTAGAGTAGAGTACTTACTACCTTATATACTTAGTCTACTTATTCTAGAGAATTCTACTATATATTCTCTCTAAGATTCTATTAAGTTAATATATTACGATTAATATATTATATTACTAAGCGAGGTTATATATCTACGTCGCTAGAGTACTCTAAGACTTACTCTATAAGTATAACTCTTAATAATATTAATATATAATTTATAATAACTAGACTAAATTCTTAGAAATTAAAGCTTAGTAGCTACTATAATCTATCTCTATCTTAGAATATAATAGTTAAAGTAGAGTAAATATCTCTTATATTCTTTATCTATATCTTATAATTAATAGATAGTAATAGTTAAACCTTCTATTTATAATTACTTTCTTAGACTCTTACTAAGTAATTCTTAGATATAAGTAGCTTAAGTACTTTAGAGTTATAGTAGACTATTAAGTAAAGCGCTTAATATAGCTCTCTCTATACTATATAATAACTCTCTAGTTATAGAACGAGATAGTTATACTATAGTTAGTAATTATACTAAAGTATCTAATACTCTACTACTAGAACGATATTACTTAAAGAGATAAGATAATATTAAAGAAGAAATAATAAAGAGATAGATAAGCTATAGTCTCTATAATTACTCTAGAGCCTTAGTCTATCTCTCTAAAGAAACGCTCTATACTTACTATACTAGTAGAGTAACCTTATTAACTTAAGCTACTTTAGAAACCTCGACTATCTATAACTATAGCTATACTATATATCTAAACTATTATAAGTCTACTATATATAAGACTAGAGATAAAAAAGATCTACTCTACTTACTAAACGTCTATTTCTAGTTTATAGACGTATTCTTAAAGTTAGCTTTAGACTAGCTTCTACTAAATCGCTTATATAATTATAAAATCGCTCTAGAAGTTAACGAAAAGTAGCTATCGTATAGTCTACTATATAAAATAAGTATATAAGAGTTAGAAGAGATAAAGTAGTACTTACTTAAAAATCTAGATAAGAGATTTATTAAAGCTAGCTAAGTACTCTTTACTACTTCTATTCTCTTTATTAAGAAGCTAAATAGTAGCTTACGATTCTATATTAACTACTATAAGTTAAACTCTATAAGCTATAAAGACCGCTACTCTCTACCTCTAATAGATAAGAATTTAGCTCGAATATCTAGAGCTAAGATCTTTACTAAGCTTAATATCTACTAGGCGTTCTACTATATCTATATAGACTCGCTATCTAAGAAACTGTGAGGGACTTAGATCAAGGGGGTCAGGTTAACCAGGGGCTTGGCAAGCACGTGGTCTTGGCGGGGCGACGGATGTACAGATGTGACCCGACAGAGGTCCGCAAGGAGGCTGACACTACTAATACTGTAGATGGTTTCGAGAAGTGTATGGATAGAGGAGAGTATCCGAGGGTTCTAGGCCTATATAACCATGAGGTAGACAGAGGTACGATAGGGGCATCGATTATTCTGTATCCTAATAGAACATTGATTGTTCTACCACGTCTGCGTACTCCACTGCTTATTCAGTTCCTCACATTATAATCGATCTTACCCTTAGGGAAGTAGTCTAGTACAAGACAGCGAGACGACGAGACGACAAGGCAACGAGACAACGAGACAAACGAGACAACGAGACAAACGAGACAACAAGACAAACAAGACAACGAGACAAACAAGACAACGAGATAACGAGACAACAAGATAACAAGACGACGAGACAACGAGACAACAGGACTCACATAACGACGAGACCAACAACAAGATCGCAAAGCCAACAACTAACAGACGAGCGACCATCTAGGACTCAGAGTATAATCGGCGGCACATACGCCGGCAGAGAGAAAGACTCACAGCGACCATGCGAAGAACAATTACTACAGGAAGGACAGAGGGAACTGACCCTGGATTCGCAAAGGAATAGAGTTACCGCGGAACGACAGCGAGCCGTAAGCGGTATCAGGAAAGCACGGAAGGAGCACTTATTTGCGGAATTAAGAGCAAGGGAAGAAAGACTTGAGACACTTCTACGGAACAGGGACGCCTAGACTCAAGGAAGGAGAAGCGAACGCATTACGCCAAGCTTTACATCAAGTGTATCAGGGAACCACCGAGGAAACGCAGGTGGAATGCTAGAGCCCCGAAGACAAGAGATCTGAAACCTAACCAAGGAAAAGCTCAGACAGTACTCATTCGGCAAGCTCAGCAGTTCTCATACAGCGAGCCTAGCAGTACTCTTTTGGAAATTCAGCAGTTCTCATTCGGCAAGCTCAGCAGTACTCTTTTGGAAATTCAGTAGTACTCATTCGGCAAGCCCGGCAGTACTCATTCAGCAAGCTCAGACAGTACTCATTCGGCAAGCTCAGCAGTTCTCATACAGCGAGCCTAGCAGTACTCTTTTGGAAATTCAGCAGTTCTCATTCGGCAAGCTCAGCAGTACTCTTTTGGAAATTCAGCAGTACTCATTCGGCAAGCCCGGCAGTACTCATTCAGCAAGCTCAGCAATGCTCATTCAGCGAGCTCAGCAGTGCTCATTTGGCAAGCCCAGCAGTGCTCATTCGCGTGCTCGGTAGCACCTTTTCTCAGAAGTTCAGCAGTACTCATTTACATACTCAGCAGCACCATTTTAGAGGTTTAGTAGTACTAATTTAAGAAGTGTTTTTTAGAGAAGAAAGTCCTCAGTATTATTACATGCTAGCTAAGACCCGGCCTCTGAGAATAGAGGCAACCAGAGCACTAAGAAGCTACAAATCGTAGCCCTTAGAATCGTAGAAGTCCCTGAAGTGCCGCAATTCAAGGCCCAGGAGAGAGAGGGTAGGCACCTCTCGACCAGTGAGACGCCGGGGCCAATGATCCATAGGGTCGGCCAGAGCTGCGACGGAGCAGTGGGAGACCCACTACTTAAGCCTGTCGCTGACATAGCTAGTTGCAAACAGTACGTGTCACGGGTGTTAGGCCTGCGATAGGGCAACCCCGAAACAGCATTCAATGATACAGACTTAACGCTTATCAAGCTTCTTGTGGCGCTACAAAGGAGTGACCCCTTTGTACAACGTAAGGAGTAAGAAAAGTAGAAGCCGAGGAGAAAAGCTAGAGCCATTAGATGGATTTCTAATACAAAGGAGATACTATGTTACGCAGGAGCGATTTATATACTACATGATCCTACAGTTAAGCTGTTAGAAGTAAATCATGATAGCTGTTTAGCAGGAAAATAAGACGATGAAAAGGCTTGCAGAAAGCTAGCGAGAAGCTTGTAGGGAGCTTTGAAGAAGAGATGTTGAGAAGCAGAAGTACTTGATTTTGAGTTATTTGCTAACCCCCGAGAGCCAGCGGAACGCTTGCGGAAAGCTTCGGAGGAAAGCCAGCGAGAGATTTGCGGACAGCCAGCGAGAAGTTCACAGGAAGTCAGCGAGAAGTTTACAGGAAGTCAGCGAGAGGTTTACGGATAGCCAGCGAGAGGCTTACGGGCAGCCAGCGAGAAGCTTGCGGAAAGCCAGCGAGAAGTTTGCAGGAAGAGAATTGTTGAAAGGTAATAGTGCTTGATTTTGAGTTGACTTCGGTCCTCTGAGAGAGAGCCTGGGAGACGCTTGCAGAAAGCCTCTGAAGGAGAGTTGTTGTTGAGAAGCAATAGTGCTTGTTTTGAACTTGTTTTTGAGGTTGTTTTTGAGTTGTTTTCAGCTAGCGAGAAGCTTGCGGAGAGCCTGCGCCAGGCCATATATGTGTGATTGGCTAGTGTTTAGTGCTGAGGACAGCACTACAGAGAGGGAGGCGATTTACACGGGTTGTCAATTACGGTTGTCAATTGCGGTTGTTAATTGTAGTTGTCAATTTCGGCTGAATTTTTAAGTCTTTAGAGAGGTCATTTAGCATATAGGGTTTTTGACCAGTTACTAGTTTTTCCCCGTGCTCCAATTACTGGCCCGAATGGGGAATGATACCTGAGATTATATTATGTACTGTAAGTGCTACTACCTTTAGTTCTTGAGGACAAGAACCTAGAGGGGGAGGCATTTATGAGGGACTCAGATCAAGGGGGTCAGGTTAACCAGGGGCTTGGCAAGCACGTGGTCTTGGCGGGGCGACAGACGTACAGATGTGACCCGACGGAGGTCTATAAGGAGGCTAACACTACTAATACTATAGATGGTTTCGAGAAGTGTATAGATAGAGGAGAGTATCCGAGGGTTCTAGGCCTATATAACCATGAGGTAGAGAGAGGTACAATAGAGGCATCGATTATTCTATATTCTAATAGAATATTAATTATTCTACTACATCTATATACTCTACTACTTATTTAGTTCCTTATAGAAACTTACTATCTTTTATATAAGGTATAGTATATATAAATATAAGGTCCTTCTATTTAGACTTATAAATAGCTCTACTATATACTAGAGATATATAAATAATATTCTTTTTAAGTATCTAGACGACTTCTATACTATCTATCTAGATAATATCCTTATCTATTCTAACGATTCTCTTAAATATAAAATATATATTAGACTAGTACTATAGAGGCTATATAACATAGGCCTATAGACTAATATTAATAAGTATAAATTTAGTATTATATAAATAAAGTAACTTAGATTTATTATCTTAATAAACGATATCTCTATAACTTAGAGAAAGTTATAAGCCTACTACTATAGGTCTATATATATAGAGTATTTTATATCTAAAAAGAATTATTAAGTTCTTAAAAATAATAATATAAATTAACTAATATATACTTTATATAATTTTATTACGATATATAATAACTTAGAATTAATAATATCTTAGTCGCTCTAAACTTTTAAAGTAATAGTTATAAATCTTAGACTTAAAGCTCTAAAGAGAGTTTAGCGAGGCTTAGAAAATACTCTATATATATAGATCTATAGTAGTAGGCTTGTTATAATTATATAAAGCTAGAAGGCTCTCTCTATAGTTAAAGATATATAGTTCTTTCTAGACTTCTATAACTTCTATAGGCGATTTATTAGAAACTATAAAGCGATTATAAAGCTACTAACTACTCTTATCTATAATAGAGTATAATTTAACTTCGATAGCTACTACTATTATACGTTTTAGACTCTAAAGAACGCTTTAACTTCTACTCTCTTACTCTAGTACTACGATCTAGAACTAGAAAGTATACTAGAAATAGATACTTTAGATAGAGTAATTATAGAGATTCTATTCTAGAAATATAGTAAGTACTAGCTACTTATAGTCTACTTCTTAAAGACTATAGCTCTAGTAGAGTATAATTATAAGATTTATAATAAGAAGATACTAGCTATTATTAAATCCTTAAAAGAAGAGAGGCTAGAGCTTAAATAGACTACTTAGCGTATCTAGATCTATATAGACTATAAGGCTCTTAATTACTTTATAACCTTAAAGAACTTAAACGTATACTAAGTATACTAGATAGAGATATATATATACCTTTTTTTATAGATTAAATTTTTTATTCTAAAACGCTTAATCTCTCTTACTCTCGCTTAATAAGCTAAATTCCTTCTATAGAGACTTCTTTAAGAAGACCTCTAGCCTCGCCTACGCCTCTAGAAAGAGGCTTAAGAAAGGAGAGAGTACGTCTAATACTCTCTCTATCTAATATATAATAATACTTTGTCTCTAGAACTACTAAAGTACTAGAACGTAGTACTATAGGCTAAATCTTCTTCGAGGGTATAGTAGAAGCTATAGACTACTATCTAAGTACTACTCTTAATAGAGTACCTCTAGACCTCTTACTCTACCTTAGAGCCTTTTACACCTAGGTAGCCGACCTTAGCTTAGCTTTCTATCGAACGTATACCTTAGAAGCACTACCTCTACTACCTTTAGCTCTTAGTAACTCCTATAGAGGTAGAGACAGCTCTACGCTCTCTATAATTCTAACCTCTTATTTAGCTTCTATAGGAAAAATTTTATATATATAGACTATAACGAATACCTTAGCGCTTGAAAACCTAGGCTCTAATATAGTAACATCTATACTACCTCCTCTACCTTCTATTACTTTAAAGCTATAGAAGAATAAGAGACCTATAGCGAGATTCGACCTTAGAGTCTTTATATAACTATCTCTAGACTCTCTTAAAAGGAAATACTCTACGCTAGTATAACGATTCTCAAACTAACTAACTAAGATAACTAAGTATCGCTAGAGTTTATTCTTATAAAGAGGTTTAATTATAGACTAGATGTTTACTTAGAGGTAAACTTATTACTTAACTATAAAGCTATTAAGGTAGTAATAATAATATAATATTAAGTTAAGTATAAAGCTTCTATCTAATAGTAGATGTACTAGTCTTATATATAGAACCTTTCTACTCGCGGATCTAAACTAGATCCTAGGACCTCTTTAGATCTCTAGAGGATCCTTAGAGATCTATTACGTGATTACAACTATATAAAATCCTTAGATCACTTAGCTAATCTAAACAACCTGTCTAATACTATAAGAGTATATAATAGTACTTAATCTATTAGGTCGCTACCTAGTCTTTACTAGTTATATATATACGTGATTTATAATACTATTCTCTTCTTAGCCTAGCGTGTCCCTACGCTTAAGTATAACCTAGGAAATGTTGTTAGAAGGCTAGTAGCCCTCTCCTATTATAATGTTTTTAATAACACTATAAGTAGATACTTATAAAAAGAAGAAAGAAAGGTTTTAACTTACTAATAATATTAAAAACATCTAATACAAAGTCATAGCCTGTTCCCGATACTCTTTATAAGGCTAGCGGTATCTTATAGACAAGTCCTAATCTAGCTATTACACTGAATATATTTGTATAAAGTTGAAATGTAATAGAGGTAGTGATTCCTAGAACAAGAGCGTCCTTACTAAAAAAGAGTAGGAATCTCTAGATGCTTAGGAGGAGCGTCTTTAAGATAAAGAGGAGGCTGTCATAGCTAAGATCCTCCGGCTGTGAAAGCAGTAGAAGTTTATCTAGAAGCGTTATAAGGAAATAGCTTGTCAAGGCCTTAAATTTATTAACGAACTTAATACTACAGAGGAATTAGAAAAGAGTTAACAGAAGGAACAGGAAGACAGGGAGAAGCAAGAGGCAGAGGCCGCCCGGCTAGCCGCCTTTCACACCTCTACTACGTCCGACCCGATTCTCGACCTAGGTCTCGACCCTGGTTTCTTTAAAGCTTTTCCTACTAACTATACACTGTAGGCAGACTTAGGTTTTAAGAATAGAACTCCTTAAGTTCCGCCGAATACTAGCTGATATTCCCTCTTAGTTCCTAAGTATTCTCTAAATTTAGGTAATCTAACTATTTAATTAAATACTTAATCTTACCTCTAATAAGTTTATAGTTAAGAATCTTCTTAACCTTATACTTAGTATTTAGGTTAACTAGCTAGATCTCTATAAGTAGAGCTAGTAGTACTCTCGGTAGTACTAGTTTAAGAAGTAAGATATAGAATACTAGAAAGATGTTTATTATTTTTAGTAGAGCTAATTTATAATTTAAAGGTTCTTTTACTTACTTGATTTTAAACAGTCTAATATATATATAGTCTAGTTTTCTACTAGGTCTCTTTATATTAATATTTTTTTACTATAAGTAGACTTTATCTCTCTCTTTTAGCGTTAGCTTCTAACTACGTCGTTTATTATAGTAGTACGTGTTATACTCTACTATAAACTATAGGTTCTCTATAAGTTTCTTATATAAACCTTTAATCTTTAAGGCTAATACTTAAGCTAACTAATTATCGCTTATAGTTTTTATTAGTCTATTATATACTAGTAATTTATATCTAAAGTTAGTATAGAATAGTAATATAAGTATTATTTCTATAGTTAAGCTATTATATATAAACTAAGCTAAAGGTAACAGTTCTACCTAGTTGTTCTACTAGTA
>LKTO01000826.1:0-17015 GCA_001399465.1 Hymenoscyphus scutula
GCCAAAGAGGATGAAGAGATCTCTGTCGAGGTGCTTCAACTGCGAAAAGAAGTGCTAGGCGAGAAGCATCCTGACACTATTCGTAGCATGGCAGAACTTGCAGCAACCTACCATCAGCAAGGTCGAGCCAAAGAGGCTGAAGAGATCAAAGTCGAGGTGCTTCAACTGCGAAAAGAAGTGCTAGGCGAGAAGCATCCTGACACTATTAGTAGCATGGCAGAACTTGCAGCAACCTACCATCAGCAAGGTCGAGCCAAAGAGGCTGAAGAGATCAAAGTCGAGGTGCTTCAACTGCGAAAACAAGTGCTAGGCGAGAAGCATCCTGACACTATTTCGAGTATGGCGAGTCTTGCAGCAACCTACTATCAGCAAGGTCGAGCCAAAGAGGATGAAGAGATCTCTGTCGAGGTGCTTCAACTGCGAAAAGAAGTGCTAGGCGAGAAGCATCCTGACACTATTCGTAGCATGGCAGAACTTGCAGCAACCTACCATCAGCAAGGTCGAGTCAAAGAGGCTGAAGAGATCAAAGTCGAGGTCCTTCAACTGCAAATAGAGCTCCTAGAGTGATGGGAAGTGAACAAGTTGCGAAAGTCAGGACCCTTGATAGATGATCGGTGTAACTCTCTTGCTAAGCACTGGATGGGTGTGAGGGTTGGAACCCATGATGGAGGCTCGGGCCATGCCCTCGCTAACGTATACATGCCCCGCGCGTTAAGCAAACAATTGAGGAAAACTCTTCAAGCAAACACGCCAACACATCATATGCCTCATTTACTCCTCAAGCAAACACACCAACGCTTCTTGGCATTATGCCGTATTTCCGTGTTTGTTATATTCTCGCATTTCTTATACTCTTGTAATCTCTTCTGTTCTTACAATCCTAGTACTTTACTCTCTATATAAGGGAGAGGGATCACACATGTAATTATTCTTCATGCACTTCTTAATTCAATATTTGAACCCATACCTTTGAGCTATTCGAGGTCTGGCCTCTTACAATGGGTCAATGATAAGCGACGAGGTCTTACGCTGAAACCCTCGAACTACGCCCGGACCGACCCCCCTCCTCCCGATCACTCTTTTCTTTAAAGAGTCCTTTCTGCCCATCGCACCAGTCGCCCTCTTTTTTTGGCGGAGAGAACCCTCCGCCCTTGCACGCGGTCTCATTCCACGTACTTTGGTCGCTAAAAGAGCCGTTTCCGCGCTTCACATTGCGCGCTCCCTCCCTTTCCCAGAGAGACCCCCCCAGCCTTTGCACGCAGTCTTATTCGATGTAAATTTTTCACGGAAAAAATAGCTTCTTAATTTCACCAAAAAACGCGTCGTTAAAAGCATTCCTGTTGGCCATTGGACGGGCACCCATCTCATATATACCGAGCTCAAGACTCTCATTTTCTATAAGCTACACAAGTTTATCTATCTATTTTTGACCACTACATGAGCCTCCCATCTTGACTGCGTACTAGAGAAGTTCGTACAACTTAATCATACCGATACTTTAGGTCGGCTCTGTGTTCGATAATTAATTACGTGGTAACCATGTACGAAAGGGGGTTGCAGGAATTCATGGCCACCCCCCATGTTTTCTGCCATTGCCAAGACATCCAAAATAGGTATAGTTTACATGCTGCTTTAATGTTCTACCAATGAGTTTGTGCACCCTTCAGGAGTCTGACTTTTTCAAGTCTCTCTGGAAGGGAGTCTATGTACTTATTAAAGTCCTCTACTATAATCTCATTATCCCAAATATCAAGAACTACCTCCTGGAGGTCTTTTAAAGACCACACGCCGTACGGTTTCCTATTCCGGAGCTTTTGCTTTAACATCCTCCACACATTCTCAATTAGATTTAAATCTGGCGACGAGGGGGGGCAATTAATCGAGTATATAAAGCATTCCACCCGTGCCTTATTACAGAGACCCTGATTTTTCTTTGTATCCTTCTTGCCGTGGACCTTACTCCCATCCTCTACAACAAAGTAGTCGTCAACAGTACAGAATTCCCCCATTTTTTGACTATGTCGTTCCTTACAAATATCCCACAAAAGCCCTCGCAGGATTTGTGCCTCGTACTTCTTCTGTGTAAAGCCCTTGCCCTCTCCTTCTGTCGATAGAATTATAAGCTTACTCTTAAAGTTATACCCAATAGCAGCTGCGCAGTATATCGACGTCCTTCCACTTGTGAACTTGAATTGGATACAATCGAGGCGTCGACGCTCCCCTCTTTGTAGTAAGATTTTTAACCGCCGGCGCATGTTAGACTGGATAGTTGTCTCGTCGTAGTAAAGGCCTTTACGCCAATACTCTTTTGGCCGATCCCAGTTCGCAATTGAGAAGGTCCATCGCTGTCGTTTTGTAGCTTCTGAAAGGAAGGGCTTACAATCAGGGACGTGATGGTGGTACCCGTGACGAGTAAAAGCAGCCAAAATCGTTTTATTAGAGGCTTTAATATTATGTATTCGTACAATTTCTTGAAGGGGAAGTACTCGCCGGTTAAAGTGGCCTGTCATCCACTGAATTATCTCCTCTATTTTTGCCTCTGATATAATCGGACGCCTTCCAAGCTTGCATATACTCTGTTTCCGAGTACGTCGATCTGAATCGCGGTCCTGGATCCAATGCCTTGCTGTGCTTCTTGCAAGCTTAAGTTCAGAGGCAGCGTAGCTCTGGCTTACTCCACGCTCGATTAAATGACGAAAACGAACGCGCCGAGGGGTTTCGAGCTCTTTTCTAAGAGTTTTAGAGACTCGTGCCATAGTAATTGCGTTGTATGGTTGTGTTAAAGCAAGAAGTTGAGGATGTATTACTATTAAGGTAGAAAGGAGAAGGTGCTAGAACAGCGTGGCATTATGCTCACCGCCTTACAGGGGGGGTGGCCATGAATTCCTGCAACCCCCTTTCGTACAAAACCCCTCTTTAAGCAGCTCAGCTCGCTAAACTAAGGCATATTTAGTGCCAACCTAAAACCCTCCAAACAGGTCCCGGCTCGATCCTGCAAGCGTTTGCTACGGTGTACTTCGGAAAACTCTCTTTTGACGGAAATAGTTTCAGCAAGCAAGCTCATCCCAACAATCACTTCGTTAAACTGGTTGAACGAAATGGCGAGTGGCCTTCGTCACTCTTTGGTGATAACTGCGAATCGTCTACTCAGCCTCTTTCGGTATATATGTGAAAATATCACAGCTTCCGACTAATCGCATCGCGATAATCCACTTCAATTCAGATATCTGTCTTTCTATCCTAGGACATGACAAGAGGTCACCGGTTTGCAGAGTATGTAGTCTAACTCGTTTTTGTTTCTGCTCTCCAAATGATTTGTGGAATTGACGAAGCGGCGAGCAGTATCGATATTTTCGAAGTCTCCAATAGATTTTCCTATTCAACAAACTCGATATCAAGTCAAGCAATTATTATCCCTCACAGCAGCCTTCCAAGTTTGGAATATGACCTGAGTTCTAGGAAATGAAGAATCATCTTCTTCTGGACCTGTGGTATCCTCGATTCATTTTTAATTCCAATCGTTCTATACTTTTTTCTTAATTATGCCACAGACGTCAATAAGGACACAGGTATGTTCATATTATCACATGTCATTTCAAGCATCAAATATTTGATATAGATAAATAACCCTGTGTATTAGTTTATACCATCATCTTCCTTACATTGTTTGGCACCCTCGTCATGGAATACGCCCAAAGATCGTGGAAACTGTGGAAAAAGAACTCAATATGTCGTCCAGTAAACACCGAGCGATGGGATGTAGGTTTGAATAAATTCTATAATACACCACACAAAGGCTAATTTATCGCTCTATAGTTCGACTGGCTTCATTGGAATCTCACGGTGGTATTGCTAGTTGGTGACGCTGAGATTTCCGTTGCTACGAGTCTGGACCAATCCTTAGCCAGACTCCTTGCAATACCACTTCCTCTGTCTTTTTTATATTTGCATTCGAGTTGCTCTTCATTAAGCTGATGCGCTCTTCTAATATCCGAGCGCCATTCAGGATTTATTCCAAAGGGTGGAGTGTTACGACCTGCAATTTACACCTTGATCGAAGATGTTGTTGCTGTTGATGGCAATGGTGGAACTGGATATCGTGAGCGATTAATTGCCAGATATGAAACTAGTGCAGATTTCAGGCGACCCGTAATGTAAGGTCTTGCGAATCTTAAACTAGGGGACCCTTTGCTAAATATGGGAATCGAGATTATGTGCCTTTTGTCAGGGCTTGTAGCAAATGCTATGAATTGAACTACAGAGGCTGTCTATGTACAAGAAGATTCGATTGTCCCTTCCAAAGCAGAGTCCTTGCCGACTTATATACCCAGTCTACATGTTCTCTAGAGGATTCTGCCAAGTGTACTCTCGAAGTTTCTCATTACCAAGCATACTCTCGAAGATTCTATCAGGTCCATTCGTTGTCAAGGGAGAAGTTCTCTCAAGGGTTCTGTCGTCCATGCGTACTTAAGCTAGGTCACGTGAATGCGTCGCTGGAGTACTCCAAGACTTACTCCACGGGTGCAACCCTTAACACCTTTTCTTTAGTTTGCCGTGATAAAGAACATAGATTAATTTTAGGCCTCTAAAGGTCCCTGGTCAGCTTTTTAGTCTTGGCTATACTTTCTTAAACGACGTGCCAGGATTAATGTGAAGCCGGTGTTTATACGTTCTAGTATCGTAGATGCAGAAACTAGCTCCCGTTCAAGGCGGCATTGCTATTTTGTATCATACACTTTGCATATGCAGCAAGCCAGTTGGTTAAAGCTTTAGTGGGAAATTGGGAATCGTAGGCTCTTTCTATGCGTGAGGACTCACAAGCCGTTTTCGTTTCATACGTAATCACTGACTGTCCCTTGAAGTAAGAGTTCTATATAAGACGCACCATCCGCTCCTACCTATTGCACAGCATTCTATCACGATCTTGAGATATAGTAGAACCGGGTTACCATCTCGCGAAATTGGACTGCAGGGATACAAATTTTACTAGGGATATTCCTTAGACACGCCTTCTGAAGAAGTCTTGGCTTGACCCTAGCCGTTGCGCCATTAAACTTTGACCTATTTGCCGCCCTTCTAGACCTACTTCCCGATTGGCTTTTAAATCCTCACACGAATCCTTCTTTCTCAGCGACACCATGTGTACGGTTCGACCTAGCAAATTCCGCAGCATAATGTTTTCATTTGCACAGTTTGACTAGAACAGAGGGCTAGGAACAGCACTTCTAGTATTAGATGGATCGTCATTAATACTTTCTTGAATTGAATAGTACTAAAGAATTCATCCTTGCCGCCACAAGCGGGGCGTTCATGACAGAGGGCCTTGCCTGTCCGCTCTCGTCTAGTCTTCAAAATCATTGTCGTCCTGATCAAAGTAATCGCGAGGAGGCATGTAATTCCACTGCTTTTAAGTCCCATTCTGGTCTTCGTTCTACGGGGCCAAGCCATGAGGTCGGTACTATGGCTTCTACTGGAAAGCCTGCATACTTCAAACCCTATCCCGCAACTCAGGGAGGTACTGAACATCACTAACACAGTAAGACATAATTTTAATATATTTATAGTTCTGTATAATCATGATGATCAAATTGAGCGGAGGGAGGAGGGGGGGTGGTCACGGTGGTAACTGAGCGGGGTGATCAAGTTAGGCAAGGTGGTCATGGTGATCAAGTTAAGCGAGGCGGTCGCAGTCATCAAACTTACTAGTCAAGAGGCTGAAGGATGGTGGCATACAGAGAATAATAATACTATTATCCCAACAATATTACTGAAATATGCGACTCGCAGCCATCAAGTCCGTCGGGCACAGAATAATGTAACCCCTCTAGTAGTAAGATAAAAACATAATACGAAAGTACAGACTTGGGCACCGATAATACCCGTTGGATATCGTGGGGGTAGACGATAATAATCGTATCATTCAGAAGTGTCACGATAATAATCGTGTTTTCTAAAGAAAACCGATAAATAAACGTTTATCGTTGCCAAGGCCTGGAAAACAGTAAATCCGGCTCGTCGGCCAATAGAATCGCTCCATTCACTAACTCCCGTCTGCCTCTAACTTAATTCTAAGAACACCCTAATCCTACAGATTCATCAAGAAATCACGACATCAACAGCCTCATTTTTACTTCTCTCTCTATTTCAATACGCCACCACTCAACGAGCATCAATTACCTCGAAGGAACCTATTCAGAGGACGAGAAACCTCACCAAAAAGAACTCGTGCGCCTACAACAACAGAGGTAGATGAGCCAACCCTCCCACCGCAACGACGAAAGCTAGCACCTAAAATCAAGCCCTCGAACGCCTTCCTCTTCCGCGGTAAGCACCCACATGCAGGAGAGGAGCGTCATAGTAAGATGGAGATACGTTGTACATAAAAGGACTGTTCTTTCAAGGAGATTAGCCGTGCGGTTTTCTCAACTGGAAACCACAAACTAACTTACTAGAAGGTCCACCCACATATCCACGACAGAGAGGGCGTTAAAGGTCTTGAAAGATACTTAAAAAGATCTGCCAACTCTCTTTGAGATGCTACAAGAATCACACTTGTACAAGGAACGATTCCGATTCTTATTTATTAATCCAGATATTAACGAAGAGATGGAGATTTAAGTTAATAAGGATGGAGTAGTTATTAAGCGTAATAAAGTTAATTAGTATATACTTTTGTACTAACGTCCATCCATGCGTAACGAGAAACCACCCGTGCCGAGAAATTTTATGGGTACTTCACCTTCAAACTAAAAAAACCTGAACCAACATAGGCGACTCCTTTATGTTTATACTAGCTATGTTCTATAGTCAATTCTAAACACATTGAGAGTCTTCACTAAGAAAAATCATAATACAAACTTTTCTTAGCTTGATTTATAGCATGCCTTTGCTTAGAGTCTATAATACAGTTCCTTTCTCGAACCTCCACCCGAGTACTTCTCTCACGTCTTCTTTCTATATAGGATGTCACCAGAGTTATTTTTATCAAATACTATGCCCGAAATTTTTTTCAAGCCTTGTGGCGGCTATACTATACAGATTTATCTAAACCGGCCACGCAGATCAGTACTTTTGCCGAGGTAGCGAACCGTTTTTGGAATAGCGTGCTGAACTACTTTTTAGCTACTTTAAAGTAGGCCTAGTGTCAGTATATAATTCTAGTGAATAGCACCTTGTACAAGAGCCTAGTAGATCTACATGCTTTATGTCATATGAGTGGCTTGCTACTCACATACTTAAGCTTGTAGGACTCCCACTCTCTTTACCTTTACTCTTCACGAACAAATGAATACACCGATTTAGTTACCTCTAAAGAGAAGGTGACCTGAATCCCGTATTCGCCGTCGTCACGACTACCAGGTCGTACCAACAAATACCCTTACCTCTCTCGAATGGCACTCGATATACTCTCTATACCTGCTATGTCTGCTGGGCCGGAACGCCTCTTTTCTGGTGCTAAAATTACGATCACGGTACGACGTAATAGGTTGGGAATAGGTTTAATAAATGCTCTTATGTGCCTACGCTCTTGGTATGGGATTCTGGATATAGAGGAGGCTGTGATAACGATTGATAAGAAGATCAAGGCTATACAAGAGGAGGATGATAAAGAGATTGCTCGGGAGGTGGATGAGTTAATTGCGGGCACTTCTATTGAATTAGATTAATATAATTTTTTTACTCTAATTAGTCTAATTTAACTCAGTTTAGTAAGAACTATAGTAGTTTACGTGGTTAGTTTCTCTCTTTTATTACTTAGTTCTGCTAATTATACTAAAACTGTGTGCCGTTTTAGGATCTGGAAACTGGGCCTAAAACTACGATAGTTGAACTTTTCACTACACTGATCCTGACAGTTCTAAAACTATAAATTTGTCTCGTGACAGGGTGCGTCTTACTACGTAGGGACGGACGTTAGTTATAATTAATACTCTATCTAGCTTACAAGTTCTTAAAAAACAATTATAAACCTATTTACTATTTCTAATTTCAGAGAACTTATTTTGTATTACTTAAGTAATATTTAAACTCGTATAATATAATGTTAACATATAGCTTCGCTCTTTCTTTTTAATTCTTCCTCCTTAATTACTTCTATCTAATTCTGTTCTTGCCTTACACAGTATAACTCAAGACCTCTCTTACTCCTCTTTAGTCTACGATTATACTAAACCATATCTTTAAAAGTGTTCTTTCCCTTCTACTCTAGCTAAAACTCTAGCTCTTTTAAAAGTACCCTACTATTTGAATACTTTTGTGTTATACTATAAAGGTTATCTCTAAGTTTAGGGTTTGACTTGAAATAGAGAGTTGCCTCTTTCCTTCTCGACATACTAAGCTCTACTTACTATATGTTTTAACAGATAAGGGAAGTATAATCGAATTTCGTTTAGAATTTTTATAATAGTGTTAGGAGCTATTATAGGGCGATTGTTTTGAAAGTTAAGTACTGGATAACTAAAATTATATGTAATTTTAGTATTGAAAAGTTATTATAATTAAGAGCCTATCCTAAGAACATACATAAGTAGTATAGAGATAATTATATTTAAGTGAAGGCAATGATCATATATAAGCGGGTGGGCGATGATTATAATTGTGATGACTATATTTCAGCGGGGTAGTGATGATTATATTTAAGCGGGGTAATCATATTTAACCGAGCTCGTGCAATGATCAACCCTCTGAACTACTCATAAGGGAGTCACTACATCTTTTTTCAGCTTCATCATCCTAGCCTTGTTAAAATCTAGTCCTCTAAGATCTTCAGGTATAACACGCCATATACATTAGCAACAGAACTAATTCAATCACCTAGCTGGCCAGGAGACATGGTTCTTTTCCACCACAAAGATGGCTATTACACCCATGGCCTTTTTCTCGGGACACTCATACACGAGCAAATTTTGAGAATTCCTCTTTATACGCCTCGTCCTCGTTCTCAAATCTTGAGTTTGGACTCTTTTATCTAGCCCCTTACCCTCGATAGCTCCCCAACCTGCAGCTATCGTCTTCAGCATTTCTGAGGGTCTCAAAACCAACCTCCGACACCTGATATGAGAACCACAATTTGAAACCCATAGCGTCAACTCGCCGTTTACTGCACATATACCTGTTCCGTACTTTCAAAATTTGTAGATCTTGCGATAAGCAGCTTATAAGATGCCGCTAGTGCCACCGTTGTGAGCTCCTGAATCTGGAATCGCTCATGAGCTTCTCAACAGCATAGCTGATGGAAACTTGCTCCACAGAATAGAGTCCCCTCACATATTCCATCATCTCGTCTACTTTCTTTTTGCGGGCGGCTAGCATCTGCTCTCTCTCCTGTTCCCTTCTCCTCTTTCTCACTTTGTAATTCTCTCAGCATTGTTCGCAGAACGACGTAAAAGTGTAGCCTGAGATACCCTTGCGACCCCTAGACCTTTCGGACGACCGTTCTACAATAGGTTGGACATGGCAGACGTCACAGATGGATCTTCTTTAGTTTTCCATACACTCGCTGCACCGACAAGGGCTACCAAAGTCGCAACTGCTGCGGTATGACGATTTGATGCGGAAAGACCGCGCGATAATACTGGGTTTCAATAACTCGGTGACCACGTGCACATGACTCGTGACATTATAGTAATTCTTCGTCGCGATTGATCTGAGGGCGATACGTCCAAACATTTCGAGAGTCTGGTAAGGGCCGTGATAAGAAATGATGTGGCAATTTGGAATGTTTATCTTGGGAAGTTATCCTGGGCCTAGCCAACGCGTCTCTGGCGTTCTAGCCACAAATATCATAATCTAGGCGTTCCAATTGTCCAATTCCGTGCTCCTGTACAGCTGGACGGAATCTTCTTCCATCGAGGACTGATACGTGGCGATCTTAAAGATCGCGAAGTCTATATCACGGACGAGTTTTCGTGTTATCAACTCACGACCTTCTCATAGAGCCCTTATCATATAGCTGCTGGATGATTATGTAAATAACCATCACCTAAATGTTTGAGGTGCCCTTCACTACCTGTCCGTTATAGGGGATGAGTGGATTAGATCACTGTGCCATCTGTATAGTAAGCTATATAGATCTAAACATTTAAACCCCTAATTTAAAGGCGATTAATCGCCCAGCTTTTAAGTACATTCTAGTCAATTTCCAGATATATTCTAAGCACGATTATTAATATGGCTAGAACTAATAAGAAGGTTCTAAAAACCGGAAATCAAAACAACGAGGCTAGTTTTGGAGGTAAACCACCAAAAGAAAAAGCCCAACAAGAAATGAAAGAAAAAGTTCGTCTAGCAACTTTGAAGTTCGACAATCATCGTGTTGTAATGTTGCACTTCTGAGGGTAAGAGTAAAAGGACTTGAATTGCTTGCCTTGCTCTGGAAGAGCAGAGGGCACATATATAGAACTTTGCAATAACCATTTGCCGTATCCATCTACCGTGAAAAACTCTTTCCTGCCGGCATGCCCGACGGGCATACCGATATCTCATAAGTGGCTTAATATAACAGATATCACCGTACCTATCAACACATCGCAAGTTTGTTGAAGAAAGGAAAAAGAAGCTGGAATTGCTTACTCAATCTTACGATAAAGATGCCGACCCTTAGTACAAGGAGGAGTATGAGAGACTAAAGAAGGAGGTTGAGGGGTGGGTAGGCAACTTGATGAAGTATGACATGGAATTTGACAGAGTGGCTAGAGAGGAGCAGGGTGAGGAGCAAGACAAGGAAATTGATACGGTAACAGAGGAAGGCAAGGCTGATGAGGATGAGATTTTAGTTCCTACATTAGTTTATTCGTCTAAGTTACCGCATATCGACTTGACTGGTCTAAATAGTAGCTCTGGACAACTAAACATTGATGATGATCCCGACTACCAAGCTTTCTTTACGCCAGAACAAGCAAGAAAAGCAACAGGACAAAGCTATGGAGGAAAGATTGTGGCATGGAAAAACCAAATCAGGTCGAAGCCAGTTATTGTCATGTATGGCCTAAGAAGCGCAGCAAAGTTCGAACGTTCTACGGCTGCCCAGGAAGATATTGATTTTGATGAGAAGGAAACGCCACAGTTTGGGCCGGATCATCAACTGGGCGATGAGAAGGTTAAGAGGAAGCTAATACGCCGAAAAAAAGAATTTATCGCGATCTACGGCTTGGCTTATAGTTGCGACTTAGACGACCTGAAGCCAAAGGAGAAGGGAGAAAAGAGGCGACTCCCCCCTCTTGAGATCGGGGTCAAATGGGAGATTAATAGGGTGATTTCTGTTGTATGGGAGGTCCGGTCATCGATTAGGCACCTTTGGAGCAGCCATAAGGCTTGTGATGAATATATATATCTTGCTGTAAAGCATCATGCCGCTCGGCACCAGGAATGGCTAGACGGCCAACGCCAAGGCAAATACATGTTACGAACCCTAGCACCGGGTTTAGGCCGTTTAGGGTATTACGCCACTAACCCGTCACCTCATGACGCTATGCTAAAATTTCGGGAGTAGTGGTGTGCCCTTGAAGGCATTGATCCACATAAAATGGATGCGGCGGCAAAGGCCGACTTCCTTCTAACATGGAATAGAATCGAGGTTCAACTATAAATAGAGTAGTCTTAACAAGTAACTATAGTTTATTCTAATCCATTTGACGGAAGATACTAGCGGAAGGGAGGTTTATTTTAAGAACTTTAATTATATTTATTTACTTCTTTATTGAATTATACGCTAATATTTCTCTTCTATAATCTCTACTAATTTGTAACACGTCCTACTTTCGTTTTATGTTTCTATCTAACAACTAAAGGGGTCACATTATTTTGTACCCGACGTACTTGATAGCTGCGAGCCGTATATCAGCTGTTAGGATAATAGTATTATTACTCTCTGCATGCTACTACATTCATCTCACATCCTTTAGCCTCTTGACTAATAAGTTTGATGACTGCGACAGCCTCGCTTAACTTGATCACTATGACCACCTCGCCTAACTTGATTACCCCGCTCAGTTACCACCGTGGCCACCTCGCTCAATTTAGTTCGTCACTACTAGTGGAGATACAAATTATGAACAAAGTCCGGGTTAAGAGACGTAATTGGTCGCTTTTATCAGGCTGGTTTACTAAGGAGTGTAATTTTCTTCTCCTTTAGAGAAAAAGATTTCTTAATTAAGCAACTAAATTAATATCTAAACTACGCATGATGTTAATTGTACTCTATCCTTATAGATCTTCTCTCTTCCCTTCGCCTGCGTCCTTTCCAACGCCCTTATAATCAAATGTAAATCCAAGACTAATATCCAAAGTCTTATTTCCCTCTCTATATTCACTTACTACTCTATTAACCATCCGATAAAAAACCTAAGTAGCATCGACCTCGCACTCCCTAAACTTAGTAAAAACACTTATCCTTCTAGCCCCTGTTTCTAATCTAATATCTCTCCTCTCTTCCTTAACTCTCTCTGTAGTTCTTGTTAATAAACGAACTACCTTTTCCTATTCTTCTTGCTCTATATCCTTCGTAATCTTTAGGTATAAACTAGTGTAGAGATTTTTATATAGCGATATAGTTTTAGAAAGTATGAATATAGGTCCTGCTGAGGAGAGAAGAAATTCCGGCTCGGCTTGGTGGATTCTGGTTGGATAGTTGTAGAGGAGATTGAAGGCTAGTTCTTTAAGGACGGAGGTGTATTCGAGAGAGATAGGGGCATAAGATTCTTGTAAGGTTGTGAAGGTTAGAGACAGTGTTTAGGGGTAGGAGATTCTGTGGTAGATTAGGAGCATGTGGATTGTGCTATAGAGCTAGGGCTGTAGGTTTAAATTTGGTTTTGGGTTTAGGCTGAGAGGTTACTGTATTAAGGGGGAGAATAGTGATGTAGTGTTAAAGTCCGAAGGAGTTTAGTAGAGGTCTTAGATTACTGAAAGGTCTAGGATTAAAATTAGAGATCTGTGTTTAGAAGAGTAGGCTTACGACTTTACTATTAGGAAGTTGAGGAGAGGTAATAAGAGGATTATTAGGTAATGTATTCTTGTGGTTCTCGAAGTAGATTATCTGTGGCAAGAGTGTATATCGGGATGCTTTATAAGAACGAATTGTTTTTGCTCTAAGATTCTTTCTAGTTCCTAATATCAAGTACAAGAAGTATCTCAAATCTTGTCGTTACGAAAATAGGCTAAGGAAATAATAACGAAGTAAAACGTAAAAGAGGAAAATAACTTTTAGAAAGAATTGATTTTATGTAAATAATTAATTATCATAATCTCTTTCTCTTTAAATTATCTTACCCTAAAATAAAGAAACATGAACATCTCTTTATTAACTTCTCCGAGATGATCACTAACATTACTACGCCTTGCGAAGTTTGTACTTTGGTCGCCCTTCTCCCTACTCCCTTAAACCACCCTACTTCAGGGGCTACATTTCTAGCCCAGGACGTGTCTGATTTGTCGCAAACCGGGGGGAGGGGCTTGGAGAAGGATTGTAGGGGGTGTATTAGTATTTGAATTGAAACTTGTACTAAATAATTACTACACTAAATATTTGCTGTATTATACTTTTCTTGTGCTAAAAATTCGCCAGTACTGTTTGTTTATTTGAGTTATTCTACTTAGGAGCTTCTAGCACCCCGATTATGCGAATTTCCAGTTGAGCGACGACCTCTATAGCGGTCATGGTGAATTTAGCGCTTTTGATCACCCTACTTATTTTGATCATCCTGATCACTCTACTTTTCTTCATCTTTAATCTGGCCGTTTCTTGGAGTTATGATCTTTAGAGGTGGATACACGTCATATCTTGAGGGCATAAGGTGATTAATTGAAAGATTGATGTTAAGACACTACTTTTCTTCTCCTTCTAATTCTCGGGAAAATTCTCGGGAATATTGTTCGTACTACTACCTTTTAAAAGTTAAATGTGTTTAAGTAAAAGCTAACAGCTATGACTAACTCTCACTTAGCAATCCTCCTATATGTAGTCTGAAGGCATTAAGCTATAGTCAGTGCTCTCGCCATCATCGACCAAGCCCTCCGCTACGTCATTCTCAACCCTTGTAAGCGTGGGATCTTGAGGTATCTGTCACGAACTACGTGCTAACACGTGATGAGTGAAGACCAGGCGGCGTCCTGACAGGTTAGAACACTATATGTATATAAACCCTCGGTAAAAGCACTAGTACGGCATTAAGCCATTAGTGCGGGATCTCATTATGTTAGTACGGATCACGTGATGGAGTCCTTAGGGGCTATTAGAGTCCTTAATATTTTAGACTCCCTTTAAGCAAGGGACTCTAATATAGGTAGTCCTCTTAAGCGAGGGACTCTAACAGGGAACGAAGGTTCTATATAAGACTAGCACGTCTACTATTAGATAGAAGCTTTATACTTAACCTTATATTATATTATTATTACTATCTTAACAGCTTTATAGTTTTATAACGAGTTTACCTCCGAGTAAACACCTAGTACACGATTGAACCTCTTTGTAAGAATAAACCCTAGCAATACTTAGTTACCTTAGTTAGTTAGTTTAAGAATCGTTATACTTTAAGTACCTAAGCTTAGAAGTTTAAATCGTAATACCTCTAAAGGCTGCTCCCATCCCTAGCCCTAGTACTAGTATCGTCAACGCACTAATCCAGGGCACGCCCGCTGTGTCCTAGGACATAACTACTCTAGACGACGACAATAATAAGAGTATACTAGACGTACTAGAGCTATATAGAGTCGAAGCTCTAGAAACTATATAAGTTAAACTACTCGACACCTACTATAGTAAACGATAAGAGTTAGAGTTATTTCTTATATAAATGGAAATCTACTTCAACTTTAACAAAGACAAGTTTAATAGCGACAGTATAGCGTCGCCTATCTTCGCTATCTTCTACCTTCGAGAGACCGCTCTCAAGTAGGCACAATCGTATCTAGAGGACTTTTTCGCCTATAAAGCCTTAGTAGAAAGTATAGCTAATATATAATTAATGTTTAGATCTTAGAATAGATTTAAAGTCGCTATATACTAAATGTTTAGTAATATTAATACTATTAAAATAGTAATATAAAAGTTACTTAACCTATACTAAACTAGATTAGTAATTAATTATATAAATAAATTCTAACGTTATAGAAATAGAATAGAGTGAGATTCCCTCGCTCTTATAGAACTCTTCTATAGAGAACTTAATATTAAACTATATAAAGAAATAGCTAGATAAAATCTTAATTATAAAGACATCGCTACTATAATTAAAGGAGTGATCTATTTAGATAACCGTCTTTAGGAATTTAAGAAGACTAATCCCTGCCTAGAATTTAAGAAGTATAATAAATAGAGTTAACTAGACCGCTAGAACGACTAATAAGTAAACGCTACCTAGAAGAAGACTTCTAGAAAGTAGAAACTCTTCTAGAAAGAATAAAACCAACGTTGTAAGTAGCACCTATACTTTTTATATAGCCTGCTCGGCTATAGAGTAAGTAACTATTATAAGAAGGCTAATTCTTCGAGAAAGTATTAAGCGTATACTATAACTAGTAAGGAGATAGTATTACTTAAGAGATTTAATCTATCTAATAAAGAGCTAGAAGCTCGTAGGTATAGAATGTAAGTAGAGGATAAAGAGAACCCTATCCTTAAATAATACTATAAGGAACGTTCTAAATCAGAGTATAATCTACCTCTATAATACGAAGTAGAGATAGTAGAGTTATTATTAGACTTATCGTTAGAATTATTAGACGTGTCTAGTTAAGAGAATAACTAGGACGACGACCCTTAAGTAGAAGAAATATAGGCATTTATATAATGTTTTAAATATAGTAACTAATAGATAGACCTTAACAGAAACAAGTTAGACTTTTAGGCCTCTTATATAACTAGAGAACAGGCTCTAGAAGCGCTAGAACGATTTCGAGTTTAGGAAAACCTTCTAACAAGTATTATCTTTAGAAATCTCGAAAGTAACCTAGATACTATAGAAGGAAAACTAAACGTATAGGCTATTATAGACATCTTCGAGTCTACTCTTAAGTTATAGAGAGAAAGAGATTAACCTTTTACCTAACTATAAGTAGAAGAATACTAGACTCTAGAAGTTATATTAGACGATGTAATTATATAGTAACGTTACTATCTAAAACCTATATTAGCCTAGGAATTAGAGAAATAGTTTACTAGCGATAAACCTAACTATAATATAGTTATAGACTAGTAAATGATTTATAGAGTGTTTAAAGGCGATTTCTAGTAAGTAATACTCTACTCTTAGAGAAATAACCTCTAAGTAGTAGAAATTAGCTAGAGAGAGTAAAGTTTTATAGTAACATTTATTAAAAACGAAATTTATACTATATTAGAAGACTATTAGTTAATAGTAACTATAAAGATTAGAGGATAGAAACTTTAGATTATAATTAACTTAGAAGCGATAGATAACTTCCTTTCTCTCTTAGTACTTAAGAAGCTAAACGTCTCTATTAAGAAGATAGGACTATACCGACTAGGTATAGTCTATAGAATAGATATAGTATATTAAAACAGAGTTATTAATTAGTAAACTATTCTAATATAAATTACTATTAAAGAATACTACTTAGATATATAATTTAATATTATAGTAATTAGTATCTAGAATATAATACTTAGTATACTATAGATTAGAGAATATAATCTAGATATTAACTAGAAAGCCTAAATAATAACTTTTAGCTAATATAACTATAAAGGATCGTAGCTATAACTATATAGCTGAAACGAGGTTAGCGCTACCTCTTCTAAGGCGCTAGAACACCTTGCCGAGAGTTCTCTATAGGTTAGTAAGAAAGCTAATAACGTAATACCTATATAGTATAGAGAATTCGCGGAATTGTTCAAGAACCTAAAGGACTTATAAGCTCTACTAGAACATCGTCTATAGGATTATAAGATTAAATTAAAAGAGAGTTATAACCTTAAGAAATAGAAAATATAGCCTTATAGTTAGATTAAGCTATAACGCTTTAAGAGCTATATTATTAAAGGTTTAAAGAAAGGTTAT
>LKTO01000827.1:0-16990 GCA_001399465.1 Hymenoscyphus scutula
TCCTTATACTTCTTATATATAGATCTCTATATATATAACTCTATATATAGATATACTATATCTATATTAACTTAATAAATCTTAAGATCCTCTATATACTCTATAGCTAATAGAGCTCTAATAGACTTATAGTAGATAGTAGGCGAGAATGTCTCGAGAAAATTATTACCTAGTCTCTAACTATATCTCTAAGCTACTAGTCTAGCCTTAAAGCGGTCTACTAATTCTATAGAAGTGTATTTTATAAGGAAGATCTACTTTATATTAACTATAGCCTTTATAGAGAGGAGCTTAGTATACTTCTAGGTTCTAAGAACCTAGAGCTTAACTAATTTATTAGTATATAACGATTCTTAAACTAACTAACTAAGGTAACTAAGTATCGCTAGAGTTTATTCTAGTAAAGAGGTTTAATCGCGGACTAGATGTTTACTTAGAGGTAAACTCGTTACTTAACTATAAAGCTATTAAGATATTAATAATAATATAATATTAAGTTAAGTATAAAGCTTCTATCTAATAGTAGATATACTAGTCTTATATTAAACCTTCGTTCTTATATACTAATTGTTAGATCTTCTAGATTCTTAGATCCTAAGCTCTAATAGTTATATAACTTAATAAGCGAGTTATATATTTATTTATATAATAAAATCCTTAGATCGCTTAGCTATTCTACCTAATCTCTTAATACTATAAGAGTATATAATAGTACTTAACCTATTAGAACGCTGTCTAGTCTTTACTAGTTATATATATATATAATTTATAATACTATTCTCTTCTTAGCCTAGTATATCTCTATACTTAAGTATAACCTAAAAAATATCGTCGGAAGGCTAGCGGCTCTCTTCTTCTTCTAATATATCCTCTAAAACGTAGAAGTATAAATAATATATTCTACTTTCTAAAACTATCTAGATATATAGTTCTACTATTATACTTTATTCTAACTACTAATATTATAATTAGAAATACTTTATTCTAAATAATAAGTCGTAGTAGTATAGAGAGTACGTTAGGCGAGGCGTTAAATATAATACTCTTTTATAAGGAACTAAATAAGTAGTAGAGTATATAGACGTAATAGAACTACTAGTATTCTATTATAATATAGAATAATCGATACCTCTCTTCTACCTCTGTCTAACCTCCTAGTTATATATATCTTAACCTCTTAAATACCTCTTCCTATATCTCTAGTCTCTCTATAATCCTAAAAACATCCCTAGTCTCCCTATATTCCTAAAAACATCTCTAGTCTCTCTATATTCCTAAAAACATCTCTAGTCTCCCTAGCTTCGACCCGGTTATAGGCTACTATCGAGCTACTATTATATACTCTATACCTCGCGAATACCTCTCGCTTACTATAAGAGACTCAGATTAAGAGGGTTAGTATTATAAATCACATATATACGTAACTAGTAAAGACTAGGCGGCGCTCTAATAGGTTAAGTACTATTATATACTCTTATAGTATTAGACAGGTCGATTAGGTTAGCTAAGTAATCTAAGGATTTCATATAGTTATTATTATATAATAGATCCCTAAGAATCCCCTAGAGATCTAAAAGAGTCCTAGGATCTAGAGTAGATCTATAAGTAGGAAGGTTCTATATAGTACTAGCACATCTACTATTAGATAGAAGCTTTATACTTAACTTAATATTATATTATTATTACTACCTTAATAGCTTTATAGTTAAGTAACGAGTTTACCTTCGAGTAAACACCTAGTCCGCGATTAAACCTCTTTATAAGAATAAACTCTAGCGATACTTAGTTACCTTAGTATTACGAATCACGTATATATATAACTAGTAAAAACTAGGCGGCGTTCTAATAGGTTAAGCACTATTATATACTCTTATAGTAATAGAGGATCGCTTAGACTAGCTAAGCGAACCAGGGATTTCATCTAAGATAAATCACATAACTGTTATTAATTAGTAGTAATTAACTAAGCAACGCTAAGCGAGATTAGAATAATTAGAGTAATCATACTAATTAACGAGAGCAGGAAGGTTCTATATAAGACTAGCACGTCTACTATTAGATAGAAGCTTTATACTTAACTTAATATTATATTATTATTACTACCTTAATAGCTTTATAGTTAAGTAACAAGTTTACCTCTAAGTAAACACCTAGTCCGCGATTAAACCTCTTTATAAGAACAAACCCTAGCGATACTTAGTTACCTTAGTTAGTTAGTTTAAGAATCGCTATACTTTAAGTACCTAAGCTTAGAAGTTTAAATCGTAATACCTCTAAAGGCCGCTCCTATTCCTAGCTCTAGTACTTGTACTGTTAACGTACTAATCTAGAGTATGTCTACCGCGTTCTAGAAAACAACTACTCTAGACAACGATAATAACAAGAGTATACCGGATGTACTAGAGCTATATAGAGTCGAAGCTCTAGAAACTATATAAGTTAAGCTACTCGACACCTACTATAGTAAATAATAAGAATTAGAGTCGTTCCTAATATAAATAGAAATCTACTTCAACTTTAATAAAGATAAGTTTAATAGCGATAGTATAGCGTCGTCTATCTTCGCTATCTCCTACCTTTAAGGGACCGCTCTTAAATAGATATAACTATACCTAGAGGACTTTTTCGTATATAAAGCCTTAGTAGAAAGTATAGCTAATATATAATTAATATCTAGATCTTAGAACGGATTCAAAGTCGCTATATACTAAATGTTTAGTAATATCGATACTATTAAAATAGTAACACGAAAGTTACTTAACCTATACTAAACTAGATTAGTAATTAATTACGTAAATAAATTCTAACGTTATAGAAACAGAACAGGGTAGGATTCTCTTACTCTTATAGAACTCTTCTATAGAGGACTTAACGTTAAGCTATATAAAGAGATAGTATAATAAAATCTTAATTATAAAGATATTACTACTATAATCGAAGGAGTAATCTATTTAGACAACTGTCTATAGAAATTTAAGAAAACTAACTACTATCTAGAATTTAAGAAATATAATAAATAGAACTAACTAGACTATTAAGACGACTAATAAGTAAATACTACCTAGAAGAAGACTTCTAGAAAGTAGAAGCTCTTCTAGAAAGAACGAAACCGACGTTATAAGTAGTACCTCTACTTTTCTTATAGCCTACCTAGCTACTAAGTAAGTAACTATTATAAGAAGGCTAATTCTTTAGGAAAGTATTAGATATATACTATAACTAGAAAGGAAATAGTATTACTTAAGAGATTTAACTTATCTAATAAAGAGCTAGAAGCTCGCGAGTATAGAACGTAAGTAGAGGATAAGGAGAACTCTATTCTTAAATAATACTATAAGGGATAGTCTAAATTAGAGTATAATCTATCTCTATAATATAAAGTAGAAATAGTAGACTTATTATTAGACTTATTATTAGAATTATTAGACGTATCTAGTCAAGGGAATAACTAGAACGATAATCCTTAAGTAGAAGAGATATAAGCATTTATAGAATGTTTTAAACATAGTAACTAATAGGTAGACCTTAATAGAAACAAGTTAGACTTTTAGGCCTCTTATATAACTAGAGGACAGGCTCTAGAAGTACTAGAACGATTTCAAGTTTAGAATAACCTTCTAACAAGTATTATTTTTAGGAATCTTAAAAGTAACCTAGATACTATAGAAGGAAAACTAAATATATAAGTAATTAAGGACGTCTTCGAGTCTACCCTTAAGTTATAAAGAGAAAGAGATTAACCTTTTACTTAACTATAAGTAGGAGAATACTAGGCTCTAGAAGTTATATTAGAAGATGTAATTATATAGTAGTATTATTACCTAAAACCTATATTAGACTAGAAATTAGAGAAGTAGTTTACTAGTAATAAACCTAACTATAGCCGAGCTATAGAATAGTAAATAGTCTATAGAGTATCTAAAAGTAACTTCTAGTAAGTAAAACTCTACCCTTAGAGGAACGACCTCTAAGTAGTAGAAATTAGTAAGAGAGAGCGTAGTTTTATAGTCTATATTAATAGACTAGAAATCTATACTATATTAGAAGACTACTAGTTAATAATAACTATAAAAATTAGAGAATAGAAACTCTAGGTTATAATTAACTTAGAAGCGACAGGTAACTTCCTTTCTCTATTAGTACTTAAGAGGCTAAACGTCTCTGTTAAGAAGATAGAACTATACTACCTAGGTATAGTCGATAGAATAGACGTAGTATATTAAAACAGAGTTATTAATTAGTAAACAATCCTAATATAAATTACTATTAAAGGATACTACTTAGATATATAATTTAATATTATAGTAATTAGAAGCTAGAACATAATACTTAGTATACTATAGATTAGAGAACATAATCTAGATGTTAACTAGAAAGCCTAAATAATAACTTTTAGCTAATATAACTATAAAGGATCGTAGCCTTAACTATATAGCTAGAACAAGGTTAGCGCTACCTCTTCTAAGGCGCTAGAACACCTTATCGAGAGTCCTCTATAGGTTAGTAAGAAAGCTAATAATATAATACCTATATAGTATAGAGAATTTATAGAATTATTTAAGAACCTAGAGGACTTATAAGCTCTACTAGAGTATTATTTATAGAATTATAAGATTAAATTAAAAGAGAGTTATAACCTTAAGAAATAGAAAATATAGCCTTATAGTAAGATTAAGCTATAACGCTTTAAAAGCTATATTATTAAAGGTTTAAAGAAAGGTTATATTTAGAGATCTAAATTATCTATTCTATTAAATATATTAGTTATTAGTAAGAAGGACGACTTAATAGGTCGAGTTTACATTAACTACTAAGATGTAAACAATATAATAATTAAGAACACTTATCTACTACTAGAAGAATAATATCTACTAGATAGAATTAGCTCTACTAAGATATTTATAAAACTTAACTAATAAAACGCTTATATCTTAATTAGAATTAAGATAGGCGATAAGTAGAAAACCGCTTTTAGATTACCTTTAAGACTCTATAAGTATATAGTAATACTATTTAGATTAGCTACCGCGTTAGTAATCTACTAGAGATAGAATAATAATATTCTAGAAGGTCTTCTAGAGGTAACTATTATTTATTACCTAGATAACATTCTAATCTACTTAGATAAAGTAGAGAAATATAAGAGATATATATATAAGGTTATAAAAAGACTTACTATAGTAAACTCTTAACCTAAGTTATTAAAATACAAGTTTAGAGTAACTTATACTAAGTTTCTAGGCTAAATAATCTCTCTAGAAAGAATAGAAATTAACCTAGATAAGATAAGAGACGTTATTAACTAGGAATTACTAAAAAACATTAAAGATATTTAATACTTCTAGAGATTTACTAACTTCTACTATTAGTTTATAGTAGACTATACTAGAATATTAAAACTAATAATAAACCTTATATATAAAGAAGTACCTTTTATATAGAATAAGATCGTAGAGATAGCCTTTTAGATAATAAAGAAACGCTTTACTAAGAAACTAATCCTATATAGCTATAATCCTAAGAAACTAAGTACTATAGAAATAGACTTATTAGATATAGCGATAGATACTATATATCTATAACTAGACGAAAATAGAAAATTAATACCTATAGCCTACTACTCTAGAACACTAGACCTAGTATAGTAGAACTATACTATATTCGAGAAGAAACTACTTACTATAGTCTTTACTTTAGAGTATTAGAAAATCTACCTCTAAGAGACGAAGTATTAGATAATAGTTCTTACTAATCACGCTAATCTTTAAACCTTTACTACTACTAAGAAACTTATAAGTAAGCGCCTTACTAGATAGTTAGAAACTCTATTATACTATAATATAGTTATCTAACATGTTATAGAAATAATAAACCTAAGAGTAGACACTCTTAGTTATAAACTAGGCTATAAAGAAGCTAGAGAATATATAAAGCTAGTAATATTAAAAGAACTACTTAATAGAGACTTAGCTTCGATAGTTTATTAAATTATAGCTATATAGATAGTAGATCTATAGCTAGATATAATCTAGGATATATATAAAGGAAGGAACTAGTACTATAATAGAAAATTATAAGTTCTAAAAGAATATATAAAGTAGTTTATTAGTAAGTACTATTCGGTACCTACTTATAGATATTAAGAAATAAGAAGAACTACTTAGTAGATTAAATAATACTACTTTATAGACTATCTACTAGTAATTATTAAGGATATAATAAAGAAGTATAATACCTATACCTAGAATAAGGCTTTCTACTAGCTACTATATAGATAGATAGATACTACTTCTATTCTATAGATACCTTAGAAATTAGTCTCTTAGGATTTTATTATTAAACTACTAAAATCTAAGAACCTAATAATAGAAGTTAAATACAACTTAATCCTAGTTATTATAGAAAGACTTACTAAATATATAATACTAATACTATATATAGAGTCTAGTATAGTAGAACATCTAGTATTCGCGTACTTAAGAGATATAATCTTAAAACATAGAATATTAAAGAAGATACTCTTAGATAGAGATAAGCTCTTTACCTTAAAATTCTAGACTACTCTTATAGAACGATTAGATATAAAAAGAAAGCTTTTAATAGCTTTCTACCTCTAGACTAATAGAGAGAACGAATATATAAATCAAGTAGTTAAAATATACCTCTATTACTATATAAACTACTAGTAGAACAACTAGATAGAACTATTACCTTTAGCTTAGTTTATATATAATAGCTTAACTATAGAAATAATACTTATATTACTATTCTACGCTAACTTTAGATATAAATTACTAGTATATAATAGACTAATAAAAATAATAAGTAATAACTAGTTAGCTTAAGTATTAGCCTTAAAGATTAAGAGCTTATATAGAGAACTCGCGAAGGACTTATAGTTTATAGTAGAGCGTAATATATACTACTATAATAAATAATATAGTTAGAAGCTAATACTAAAAGAGAGAGATAAAGTCTACTTATAGCGAAAAAATATTAATATAAAGAGACTAAGTAGAAAACTAGACTATATATATATTAGACCGTTTAAAATTAAATAAGTAAAAGAACCTTTAAATTATAAACTAGCTCTACTAAAAATAATAAACATCTTTCTAGTATTCTATATCTCGCTTCTTAAACTAGTACTACTAGAAGTACTACTAGCTCTACTTATAGAGATCTAGCTAGTTAACTTGAATACTAAGTATAAGGTTAAGAAGATTCTTAACTATAAACTTATTAGAGGTAAGATTAAGTATTTAATTAAATAGTTAGATTATCTATATTTAGAGAACACTTAGAAACTAAAAGAGAATATTAGCTAGTATTTAGTAGAACTTAAGGAGTTCTATTCTTAAAACCTAAGTCTACCTATAGTATATAGTTAGTAGAATAAGCCTTGAAAAAAGTAGGATTAAGACTAAATCCTAGAGAAGTATTAGTAGGGAAAGTATTAGTATAAGAGGGTGTACGATTGTCTAGAGAAGTATTTATAGCTGTAGTAGTAGCCTTGGTCTCAACCCTCTCCTTCTCTTATACTACCTCCTTGCGCTCCTTTTCCTCGGCCGTATCTAATTCTTATAGAGACTTAAAACTACAGGCTATCATGTTATTATAACAATACTAGAGGAATTTCTTTTGTTTATAAAGACGTAGGATCTTCGCTATCGCTTCTTCTTCCTCTTCCTCGAGCTTCTCTTCCTAGTAAGCCAGAGCCTTGTACCTATCAAGAAATTCAGGCTTTCTGTTATACCGCGAACGTCTAACGTGAATACATTTAGAGTAACAGGTGTGTTAGGTGCTTATGATACAACTACGACTATAGGTTTAGTAATAGGAACACTTCATAGTAGTAGGAAAACCACGGTTAATAATGTCGGTTAAGAGGACCTGTCGATCGTGGGTTTTCTTAGAGGACATGTTAAAAGAGAAAGAGGCCGACAGCCTCTGATCGTTATTTCTTAGGTTGTACTTAAGCGTAGGGACACGCTAGACTAAGAAGGGGATAGTGTCACGAATCACGTGTACACGTGACTAGTGAAGACCAGGCGGCGTCCTAACAGGTTAAGTACTATTATATACTCTTATAGTAACAGAGGATTGCTTAGACTAGCTAAGCAAACCAGGGATTTCATCTAAGATAAATCACGTAACTGTTATTAATCAGTGGTAATCAACTAAGCAACGCTAAGCAAGATCAGGATGATCAGGGTGATCACACTAATCAACGTAAGCAGGAAGGTTCTATATAAGACTAGCACGTCTGCTATTAGATAGAAGCTTCGTGCTCAACTCAATATTACATTGTTATCACTACCTTAACAGCTTTATAGTTAAGTAACGAGTTTACCTCCGAGTAAACACCTAGTCCGCGATTGAACCTCTTTATAAGAACAAACCCTAGCGATACTCAGTTACCTTCGTTAGTTAGTTTGAGAATCGTTACACCGACTCGGTGATGTGGCCGACTCGGTGGTAAACCACGTTATATTAAGTACTAATACTTTTATGATAATTAGTTAAGGCTTTAAACGTTACTCGCGATTCTATTACTTAACTTTTATCGTATACTTTTATATAAGTATTTAAGTTAATAGTCTAAGTTATTAAGTATTATATCGAAGTTTAATAATATAAAATATGAATTTTTAATTAACAGTTATATCTCTATTTAACGATTTAGAGAGTATTTGATATTTACGACTAATTAAAAAGCAATACTGTTAATTACTGATTATTTAATTCACATCAATTCACTTCTTTCAATACTTCTGAATTCACATGTTCATTCACTGTCTGTACTACGTGGAGCGTTGTTCACAAAAGCAGCGGCCAATAAAAACGTCCTGCCTCAGGCCTCAACACTGAATGCTTTCGAAAGCTCACAAGTTGGACCAAACGTGGAAACAATTCCATTTCCACCCACGCGACCAAACCCTCACATCTCGCCGAAACAAACCCTCAACCCTCACCGAAGCTGTAGATCTCCTCCCTCATCCACCTGCCTTTCAAAACCACACACGGCGCCAAACTATGAGCCATTGCCTCCGCGCGTGCACCTCTAGATAGCCATAGTCCCTTCGTTGTCCCCCCCTGACGTCGTTTTGCGCCCGCCCCAAAACAAATGCTGAGCGAGTCCACGAGAATAGGTGTGAAGGCAGTACACCACACCGCGGGCGAAGAAGGGTCGTAGGGAGTGCTGAGTTGTTGGGAGAGAAGTTCACGAACAGATGGCCTGGCAATCGTTGTCGGGGATGGGGAGTGGTGGGAATGGGGGTAATGGACCGGTGGACGCTGCTCAGCAGCAGGCGAATCAACAACCGCAGGGCACGGAGTACACTTTACAGGGTGCGTCTTGAGAACTGGAAGGGGATGGGAAGGGGATATACTGACGGTTTTTTCTAGGTGTGATGCGCTTTTTGCAGACGGAGTGGCATCGTCATGAGCGGGATAGGAATGCGTGGGAGATTGAGCGACAGGAGATGAAGGGGAGGATTGCGCGTTTAGAGGGGAGCACGAGGAAGGCGGATAGCTCGAATAAGGCGCTGAAAAAGTATGTGAATATGTTGGAGAAGGCCTTGAAGGAGAGGGATGCCCAGGTTAAGGCGCTTAAGGTGGGAAAGGAGGTGAATATTGAATCGGTACGCGGCCAGAAGGAGAGGGAGAGTGCGGCTTTCAAGAAGAGGCGTGAGTTCTTTTATTTATGAAATTTCTACTGCTCCTGCTAATATGTGTCTAGCTTCTCATGACAAACCTCATAATTCCTTTCTAGTGGTCGATGACGAAGGAGGAGAGGGCGAGTTGGATAGGACTGAAGAGGATCCAGATCGGGGAAATCTCAAAGGCTTTATGGATAAAACACAGCATGAGCTCACCTACCTCATGGTATCCCCATCGAACCCATTACCTCCACGCGAGCCTCCGCCTCAAGAAGAGATCCTACTTCAACCACCTTCCTTTGGACCTGCGCCTGGACAACAAAGCTTGGAGGAGATTTACCAACAACAACCACGACAGAAGAGTATGCGCGAGTCAAACTTGTCACGTCCTTCTCCCACTCCGAACCACCAACCACCTCCAGTGCCATTGACTTCAAGTATGGCTGTGAGAAATCCAGAACCAGTACCGATGTCTCGCTCTCTAGCCGACCAACAACCACTACCACAACCTTCGCAGCCACAAGAGTGGTCCTCGACATTCCAACTCGCTGAGCAACATCAAGAAGAGCCAGTAACAAAGATTAACCATACATTCGATTCATACGGAAGAGCTGTGGATACTATAGAACAACCAGTGGAGAAGGAACCTGCTACAGAAGCAGATGGCTGGGATTTCAATGAAGCAGCACAGTTTCCTGAGCCTGAAGTCAAACCCACCCCTCAGAGACCCGACACGGATTTGTTCCCAATCGCTCAAGATCCACCCAAATCACCAAATCGAGGACCAGGATCGCATCGGAGAAAAGGTTCAATGTCGAGACGGAAGAGTGCAGATCCTGAGTTATCCCTAAACCCAGCCCAAAAGACGGACAGTGGTAATTTTCGGGTGCGGTTTGGGTTACGGGGGCATCTGGATGCAGTGAGATCAGTGATTTTTAGTGGTGGCGGAAGCCCTGGTGAACCCGAGATATGCACGGCGGGAGACGACGGGACGATCAAGCGATGGATTATACCAGCTCGTTATGATACCCAGCCAGGCATGCATGCGGCCCTCAGTGACCTGGATATTCAGAGTTACTTTACACACCGTGGTCATACTGGTGCTGTGATGTGTTTGACCTCTTGGTCACCATCTCAGAATTTCTCTAGTGGTGGAAGAGCACAGGGTGATGGTTGGATCTTTTCAGGTGGTCAGGATGCTACTGTACGAGTATGGGAGCGTGGTAGGGTGGACCCAAAAGCTACTCTTGATGGACATACTGATGCTGTTTGGACTGTATGTGTATTACCAGGCACTTCAGGATCTGTCTTTGGTCAGAACAATTCATATGGTGGCCCTGATCGCATTCTCCTCGCAACTGGAGCTGCGGATGGAGTGGTCAAGGTTTGGTCTGTCAGTGCACCACCGCAGTTGGTGTCACCACAAGCAGGAAGTGGCCGCAGAGGAGGTCGCGTTCGTGGGAATTCCATGTCCTCTGGTTCCGCATTCCCCTCATCTCCTCAACCGAGTGTTGCGTCCAACTCGCCCTTCAACTACACCCTCATCCATTCCATCTCGAGAGCAAACAGCGCCGCCTCACCAACTTGCATCACGCCTCTCTCCGCATCTGGCGACTCTTTTGCCGTCTCCTACTCTGATGCAGCGGTTCTCGTTTACGACACGAGAACTGGCGAGGAAGTCGCCGCCATGGCGAGTTTGGAAACATATAATGGGACTAATACGTGTGGAGTCAACGCTATTGTCGCAACCACCAACGGCCTCGATGGGTCCCTGAGTTTCGATAGCGGGAGAGCACTCTCGGAGGATGATGGTGTCGTCGGCGGGGCGACGGGATCGAGTGGGGGCGTGGAGGGGATCATCATCAGTGGGCATGAGGATCGGTATATACGCTTCTACGATGCGAATAGTGGTAAGTTCTCGAACTCAACACCCTTCCACTCCACCTCGTCCACCTCGACGTCAGGAGGGTCCAACTCCGATGATGCCGAGAAAAGAAGATATACAGAGACAGAGAAGAAAAAACAAGAAGCTGACGCACCTCTCTCCACAGGGCAATGCACGTACAACATGCTTGCTCACCCGGCGGCCATCTCGTCACTCTCGCTCTCCCCTGACGGGCGCGAACTCGTCTCGGCCGGTCACGATGCCAGTCTCCGCTTCTGGAGTCTGGAGAAGCGGAGTTGTACGCAGGAGATCACTAGTCATCGCCTGATGCGCGGGGAGGGCGTTTGCTCGGTTGTGTGGAGTTTGGATGGACGATGGGTTGTTAGTGCCGGGGGGGATGGGGTGGTGAAGGTTTTTGCTAGGTGAGGGGGATTTTAGTGGTGGGGGGAGATGATGGAAGGAAATGGTATTTGGGGATGTGGATGTGGATGAGGGGATGAGAGGGTTAGGGGAGGTGTTTGACTGACTGATTGACTGATTGATGATGGACACCAGAGAAAGATGAGATGAGATGAAGTATTCTGTCTCTGTATATTTCTTTTTCGCGCGGAAACGATGAGAAAATACCCGACTTCTTTCGACACTTGTATTTTTTTGAATGCCTTTATTTATTTTACTTTCACTTCTTGTTCGTGGGCATGGCATGTTGTTGTTTTTTTCGTTTTTTTGCATTAGGGATTTTTGTTTTTTTCTCTTCTCTTCGTTTTGTTTAGGTGAAGGGGGGGAGAAGAGTGGTGGGGAGAAGAACAGTTTGGGGATGGAGAGGCAGTGTGGATGAAGCTGGGAAGAAAGGGAGATTTGCATATATAGTATAGTATAGGATAGGATAGGGCAGTGTAGTGTACGAGAGTAGAAATGGTTTGTGTGATAATATAAATGGGAATGGGAGTATATGAAAAGGGAACAGGTTCTTTTTCTCTGATGTGTCGAGGTTAGATTTTGGTTGTGAGATTTGAGATGAGATGTGTTAAAAGCGTATAGTATAAGGTGTGTAGTGTGAAGTGTAGAGAGTTAAGTGTAAGGGGTGAATGGTGATAAGGCGGGGGGGGGAGGGGGGTGAAAGTAAAAGTAAAGGGTTAAGCGAGGAATTAACTTCTACTAATAGGCTAGAAATTCTCTCTAAGGTCTATTATAAGTAAGACAGGTATATACTACTTGTTCTAGTACTAAACCTCTTAAATACGTTTTATATAACTTATCTAAAAGATTTAGAGATCTACTTAAAAGCTAGAAATAATAAAAAATACTATTAAACGATAAGGTAAAGAGGCCGTAATCCTATAGTAGCTATAACGAACTAATAGTAGAGGATAAATATATATATAAGGTTATATTTATATTACTAGGATTTAAAGTCTTAACTAAATTTTACCTTCTTCTTTCGATTCCTTTAGACTACTCTATCTAGATAGTTTATCGATTCTATAAAATAGAAAATAGATTCTAGAGTAGTTACTAAGTAGCTCTAGCGTAAGTATAAATTAATTAATTAATTAATTACTAATCTAATTGTTGGTACGACCTGGTTGTCGTAAAAGGTGATACACAAATATAATCTCTATTTGTATTCATTCGTGTATGAAGAGTAAAGGTAAAGAGAGGTGGTACTCTACGAGCTTAAGTATGTGAGTAGCAAGCCACTCACATGACCTAAAGCATGTAGATCTACTAGGCTCTTGTACAAGGTGCTATTCACCAGAATTATATACCGACACTAGGCCTACTTTAAAGTAGCTAAAAAGCAGTAAAGACTATAAGAAGTAAAAGAGAAGAAACACCCTTTCTATCCGATTAATCACGTCCCTCTGTTCATATAACCCTTCCTCACTCAAGTGTACGTTTAACCTATTTAGTAACCTTGATATTAAGCTTGTTTGTATTAATCAAGTCACGTAGAGCAGAGCAAGCCTTGGATTTTGTCATAGCGTCTGCTGGGTTACTGTTGCCGTCAATCTACTTGATCTCGCTAATCTCGTGTTGCTTATATGCTTGCCGTAGACACATTACGTCTATCATAAGACGCTTCTCCTTAGTAGTCCTAAGTTTAACTAGACACTCGTAAAGTGACTTTGAGTCAGTGCAAACTGTAAGGGGTATCTTGAGACTAAGAATAGCTTCTAAAGTTGCCTTGATAGACGTAGCCATGTCAAATCCAGCGCTCATTGCGTACAATTCTAAAGCTAAGACACTCCGTGTAACTCTCTTGCACTTAACAGAAGACCAGTGCAGAATATTAGCGTTCCCTGCTTTGTCTGCTAGTACAAGAACATAGCTAATTTGAGAGGTGAAATCCTCGTTGTTGGCAAAGGAGGAGTTAGTGAATATGACTAACTTGAGAGTGTTCTTGTCTAGCTTGACAAATTTAAGGCCTCGATCGGGGTTGTCAATTTGCCATTGAATTTGCTTATTAAGGAGTGTAATGTCCTGGCTTTGAGGTTCAAGCTTCTGGGCAGCAAAGGAGAGGTCAAAAGCGGCTTCTGGTTGCGAGACTGTCGCCAGGTAGGCTCCGCGCGCCTGCTGGGCTACGTACTGGTCCTTAATTGAGACTCTCTGGCGAACGTTGCCCCGGGAGCTGACTAGGTCCGCTAGTGAAGTGCTTACTGGCTTCAAGTGCCTAGTATAGCCTTCCTGGGTCAAGAGTATTAAGCTATCCGGTTGAAGTGTGACTTTGCCGCTATTAAACTTGAGCGGGTGTTCACAAGTGAGTTGCTCCCTAGGTTTTGAGGTAAACTCAGCCTTCTTCAATTCCCTCTCTTTAGCTGTAGCAAAGTCTAGGTTTACTAGTATTAGAGTATCGTTAGTCTGAAGACCGACGACTCCAAATTGCTCTTAATTGCTGACAGAGAGTAGGCAGGGGTTGTATGTGGATTGAGACATACGTAGCTTGTCTAGGTAGTGTTTGTAGTAGGTGCTAAACTAGTGGTTCCCAGCTTCAGGTACGCTGTAGAGTGGTTTTATGACCTTGAGGTAAATTCCACTCTATTGAGGTACTCCTTGGGGCAGGCGTACATAGAAATCGCGGCTAAGCTTTGTGGTTGACTAGGTATATGCCTGGGTAATATCTCTAAGGTAGACATTCAACTCAGGGCATATAGCAGCTATAGCAAGGATAATTCGCTAGCTAACTCGTTGAATTGTAGGTGACTAGGTCAAGACCTGGGACTTGTCTTTATCGTTATATGCCTAAATAACAAGTCTTGACTTTTTATATGCCTTATCTGTGCCCTTGTTTTTAATACTGTCTACAAATCTTGAATTGAAAACTCTTGTGCCTTCTAGGAGGTCGCATAGCTGGATGTATTTAAAAACATCGCGTTCAATTAGTCTATTAACCTCCTATGTCCGGGAGTACTCAAATTGACTAGAGGTAGAGGTAGTAGCGTCTTTAGCGAGATAGACGTCAATATTCAAGGTACTTGGTTGCTTTCGTGGTCTCCCTGGGCCACGCTTCAGAGGCTGGCTGTGGGGTTGTTCCTGTGGTTGCTCTTGAGGCTGCTTTTGAGTCTTTGATGGTCTACCTGGGCCACGCCTTGGTTGAGTGACTTCAGGTGGCGTGGCTGGCTGGAATGCTTCTTGGTCGTTAGGTTCCTGGGTGGCCGGTGGTTCCTGTAGGTCTGGGTCCGTCAGGTAGGGTTTTACTACTGTAGAGCGGAATTTTGTGGGTCCGCTAGGCAGCTCGACAATGTACTCCTCATTCGTTATTCCTACGAGCGTAAAGGGGCCAGTCCACCTCCCTGTGACGATTCTCAAACTAACTAAGGTAACTGAGTATCGCTGGGGTTTGTTCTTGTAAAGAGGTTCAATCGCGGACTAGGTGTTTACTTGGAGGTAAACTCGTTACTTAACTATAAAGCTGTCAAGGTATTAGTAACAATGTTATATTAAGTCGAGCACGAAGCTTCTATCTAATAGTAGACGTGCTAGTCTTATATAGAACCTTCGTTCCCATGATACTAGCCTGCTAGCCTGGTCGCCCTGTTGCTACTAGACTGGTAGACCGGTCGCGCCGTCTAGTAATCCTTGTTCATGTTACGTGATTTATAACTAATGAAATCCTTGGATCGCTTAGCTAGCCTAACCGATCCCCTGAATACTATAAGAGTATATGATAGTACTTAACCTGTTAGGACGCCGCCTGGTCTTCACTAGTTACGTGTGTACGTGATTTGTGACACTATCCCCTTCTTAGCCTAGCGTGTCCCTACGCTTAAGTACAACCTAAGAAATATTATTAGAGGGTTGCTGACCCTCTCCCTCTTCTATCATGACTGTCCCTCGTTCTATAAGACACAACGATTACAAAGCTTTAGGCTGTGCAATTAATCTAACTAGAAAGAAGATGGCTCCATGTACTCGATGTAAGAATACCAGCAAAGCTAAAGGCTACGTTTGTCCTAGGGATCTAAAACTATCCTGATGTGGTTGATGTTCCTCTATGAACAAGTCTTGCGACGTCCAGATTATCAACCGTATGCCGGCCGCGAGTGAGTGGGATAGCGTTAATTCCCAGATCAAGCAACTAGACGATGAAGAGGAGAAGAGTCATACGATCATGGCTAAGGCTATGTCCTATATTCGTTGTTTAAAGAAACAAAAGCGTGTGCTCTACGAGCGTAGGCAGAGAATGATAGCAGCTGGTCTTAACTCTCTGGATGAGTTGGATGCTACTAAAAAGAAAGAACGCGAGGAAGTAGAATTAGAGAAGGAAAGGGTCAAGGCTGAGGTTACCCCTATAGCCACAGATGCTTTCCTAGGTAATCGTACACCTGCTTATACTAACACTTTCTCTACTAACACTTCTCTAGAATTTAGTCTTGATCCTACTTTTTTCGAGGCTTATCCTACTAACTACACGCTATAGGTAGACTTAGGTTTTAAGAATAGAACTCCTTAAGTTCCGCTAAGTACTAGCTGATATTCCTTTTTAGTTCCTAAGTGTTCTCTAAATATAAGTAATCTAACTATTTAATTAAGTACTTAATCTTACCTCTAATAAGTTTATAGTTAAGAATCTTCTTAACCTTATACTTAGCATTTAGGTTAACTAGCTAGATCTCTATAAGTAGAGCTAGTAGTACTCCTAGTAGTACTAGTTTAAGTAGAGATATATAGAATACTAGAAAGATGTTTATTATTTTTAGTAGAGCTAGTTTATAATTTAAAGGTTCTTTTACTTACTTGATTTTAAATAGTCTAATATATATATAGTCTAGTTTTCTACTTAGTCTCTTTATATTAATATTTTTTCGCTATAAATAGACTTTATCTCTCTCTTTTAGCTTTAGCTTCTAACTATATTATTTATTATAGTAGTATATATTATACTCTACTATAAACTATAAGTTCTCTATAAGTTCCTTATATAGGCCTTTAATCTTTAAGA
>LKTO01000828.1:0-16978 GCA_001399465.1 Hymenoscyphus scutula
TACTAGTATAGTATTAAGCTATTAGTATAGAATCTTATTATATTAGTATAGATTATATAATAGAGTCCTTATATAATAGAGTCCTTAGAGGCTATTAGAGTCCTTAATATTTAGAACTCCCTTTAAGCGAGAGACTCTAATATAGATAGTCCTCTTAAGTAAGAGACTCTAATAGAGAACGAAGGTTTTATATAAGACTAGTATATCTACTATTAGATAGAAGCTTTATACTTAACTTAATATTACATTATTACTAATACCTTAATAGCTTTATAGTTAAGTAACAAGTTTACCTTCGAGTAAACGCCTAGTCCGCGATTGAACCTCTTTATAAGAATAAACTCTAGCGATACTTAGTTACCTTAGTTAGTTAGTTTAAGAATCGTTACACTCTACTCTAGAAAGGACAATCGAATCTTCTTATACATAGACAGCCTCTATAGTTTAATTCAAAGTACTTGCTATAAGCTCTAACAGCTACTATACCTCAGGTCAGCTCTTGGCTAGAACCTAGTAGATACTATACTTTCTAAGCCCGGCTCGGTTAGCTATAGCTTAGTATAACCTCCTATATATAAGAGCTTCTAGCTCCTAGGCTTCTATCCTTTCTTCTCTTCTCTCTTTAGCTTAGAATTCTTATATAGACAGTTCTATAGTATCTAACTTACACCTAGCGTAGTCGTATATTCGTGTATAGTCTATTAGCTATATATGTCGTTATAACTATAGAAATATACTAGAAGAGGAAATTAACTAAAATCTCTTTAGTTAATAATAATAAGAGGTTAGAGTACTTCTTAGTCTAAATAGAGAGTTAAGGGGATTATATTATATATAAGAATAAGAGAGTATTCTAGGTAGTAAAGAGAAAGGTTTTAGAGAAGCTTTTAATAAATATTCTACTAAATATTAAGAGATCTAGATATAGAAAAAGGTCTCTATTTAGCTATAAAGTCTATATAGATACTCTCTATAAGAATAGTAATTACTTTACTTAGTATTATAGTCTAGAATAGAGATGTTATAGTAAACGTCTAAATACTCTTAATTTTTAGTAAGAGATCGAAGCGCTAAGGCGCTAAAAGTAGCTAGCGAAATACTAGTTAAGAAAATAGCTTAAAAAGTTTATATAGCTAAAGTAGTAGCGTAGGTCTTCTAGTCTATCTATTATAGGTCTTCTCTAGTATAAATATAAGCTTTAAACTTAAGAATATATCTATTTTTATTAAATTTATATAACTAGACCTATATTAGTAGAAGAGAGTTATTATTTTTAAGCTTTTAGACTAAGCTTAAAAGTGTCTTTTAATTTTAGAGTATTAATCTTCTAGTTATATACTTTTTACTAGTTTTCCTTAAAGAAGTAGCTAAGTATTTCTCTATATATCTTTAGAGGTAGTAGTATCTAATCTTAATATAGAGGAGTTATTAGTTTCGTTCTTATTATAGTAGAGAAGGCTAAATAATAAGTACTATATAGACTATATTAAGTAGCTAATACTATATATATAGTATATAATCGGCCTTCTAGAATAATATTCTCTAAATTTACTCTAGTATAGATCTTATTATATTAAATAGTATAGTTACTAGAGTTACTAGAAGTAAGTAGAAGTTAATCGTCGATATTATTATCTAATAGATTAGAGAGTCTAGAGCTTTAAAGTATTACTAGTAAGACTAGTAGGCTAATATTACTTAGAGTTATTAGACTAGCTACTTCTAGAGTAGTTTAAGATAAAAGTAGCTAGGTTAGTTCCTCTATATTAGTCTCTTTCTAGAGTACTATAGTAGTTACCTTAAGTATAGCCGCTTCTTTAATACTTCTATATCTACTACTTTACTCTAAAGTAGCTAGTATTTTAAGCTATTTAAGTAAGTTCTTAGTTATCTCTCTAAGTATATCTTATAATTTAGTATTACTAGAATTATAGAAAGAGGTTCTATTAAATATAATATCTCTTATAAGAATAACCTTATTCTTTAAGAGTATCTAGACTTTAAAGATGTTTATTAATTCGTAGCCTATAAAGTAGTCTACTTAAGCTCTTAGATTAAGTTTTTACTTCTTTAGAATATACTTATTAGAGCTTATAGTAAATACTTTGAATTGAACTATAGAGGCTGTCTATATATAAGAAGATTCGATTGTCCTTTCTAGAGTAGAGTCCTTGCTACCTTATATACTTAGTCTACTTATTCTAGAGGATTCTGTTAAGTTAATACGTTGCGATCAATGCGTTACGTTACTAAGCGAGGTCACGTGCTCACGTCGCTAGAGTACTCTAAGACTTACTCTACGGGTGTAACCCTTGACATTACCTCTCTCCCTACTCTTATAGGTAGATGTCTAGAGCTACTATATCCTTTAATTTAGTAGTAGGTTTCTATATTAGATTCGTATAGCTAGTCTATTTAACCTTATACTCGAGATAAGTGCGAGAGCCTCTCTCTAGAAGCCTCTTCTGCCGCTAGCGTAAAATTCCCTCTATTTGCTACTCTATAGAATCATCTACTAAGATTACAGGCGGTTAAGCGTCGTCTATAATTTAACTAGGTAGTAGATCCGTAGCGGCTAGCTATAACAAGTCTATATTAAAGACGTTATAAATACTAGATAGAGTATCTAGCCTATACGCGGATAGACTAATAACCTTAATAACTATAAATTTTATAGATCGAGCGTTAAGTTTCTTACTAGTCTTCTCTGTTTATATATTCTATAAGCTTAGATAGACTTTATCTTCAACCTTATATAAGAAGGTAACATTCTATAAACGATTAGCTTAAGTCTCCTAGTTCTACTATACCCTTACTATTAATGTCTAAGCCTATTCTATAATAACCTTGATTCTTACTACTATTGCTTTACTCTTTTAGATTAGAGTCTTTATATAAGTAGGTACTATTATATCTATTAAGGGGTCTATCGTCTATAACAGATAGCTATAGCTAAGTTAGAAAGAGCTTACACCTATTAATAATAAATCCTATCTATTAAAGGTAAGCTAGACTACTAGTAGCTAGTTAGCCTAGTTATCTTATACTATATTAATCTATTACTATAGAAGTGTCTCTACTTTAGCATTTACTCGTTCCGTTAACCTATTAGTTTATAGATAGAAAGCTATAGAGATCTATCTTTTAATCTATAAAAGGTTATAGACTATTTTCTATACTTATCTAATAAATTATAGACCTCTATTAGATATAATTACTCTTAGTAGTCTATATAAGCTATAGTAGGTTATAATGAATAGACAAGTAAATTTCTCTAATAATATTATCGAATTATAAGCTATAAGAAGTACTCCTTTACTTAGACGGTCTATAAATACTACTATTATATTAAAGCTCTTACTTAAAGGTAGTAGTCTAATAAAATCTATCGAGATCTTCTACTATTACTATTCTAGAATAGGTAATAGACGAAGTAAGCCTTGTTTATAGTCTCTCTAGACCTTAGTACGTCTATAAATTCTATAATTATAGATAAACTACTTAATAGTAGTCTATAAGTTTAGCTAGAAGAATTCTCTTAAAACTACTACGATTATTCTATTCTTACTAGAGTAGCCTATAAGTATAGAGTTATAGAGTTTCTATATAATAGCTGTCTATAGTAGCTTGTAATTAGAGACCTAAAGTCTACTCCTAAACTATAACTCGCTACTTTCGTCTATTAAGTAGTTAGAGACTAAGACTTTAATAGAGGAGGCAAGGTCTATTAGGAATACTCTATACCCTTAACGAATAGATTCTATAATATACTTAAAGTCCTTGTTCTATACTTTTCCTTCCTTCTAGAGGCCTTAGAGACTAGGCTTATTTACTAATACTAGCGCTAACTAAATAGTATTCCCTTAAATCATTCTATTCGAAATTAGTTATACTATCCTATAATTAAGATGTTCATCTCTCTTCTCTAGAAGGTTCTAGTCCCTTCTTATTAATATATCTAGAAGGCCTCTATCCTTATCTAGACGGTATTAGATTATTAGGTTAAACTTACTAAGGATTAACTACTAAAGTATTTATCTTTTAGATAGTTTATAGACTATTATAAAGTATTTAAAGTTCTTATAGTCTATAAGGACTATAAACTACTCTATACTCTTTAATTCTACTTCCTATTCCTTAAGATAGCGAATAATAGCTAATAGCTCCTTGTTATAAATTAGGTAATTATATTCGATAGAAGTATACTTCTTAGAGAAGAAAGCTATAGGCTATAAGACGCTATTCTTTACTTAAGAGAGTATACCTTCTAAGTAGTATCTAGAGAAGTCTATTTCTAGGACTGTCTCGTTATCTAGGTTAAACTAAGCTAGTACTAGAGCCTCTATAAAAGCTTACTTTAAACGTTCGAAGGCTCTATTCGTTTTATCTATCTATTAGAAAGATATATCCTTCTTAACAAGTCTATAGAGAGGAGCTATAATCTATGAAAAATCCTTAATAAACTGTTAGTAGAAATTTATAAATCCTAGAAAGCTAAAGACGCCTTTAATAGTTATTAGTACTTTCTAATCTATAATAGCCTATACTTTAGCTTAGTCTATCTATAATCCTTACTCTACTTTAATTATAAATCTAAGATACTTTATTAACTATACCTTAAATTCGTATATATTAATATTAAGCTATAGCCTAGTATTCTAAAGCCTTTATAGCACTTTATAAACATACTCGCGATACTATTTATAGGTACGATCTATAAAGACTAAGACGTCGTTAATATATACTAAGATAAAGTTGTCTAAGAACTCTTAAAGTATATAGTTAATATTCTATTAGAAAGTACTTAGAGTATTTATAAGTCTAAAAGAGGTAACAAGCTATTTAAAAAGCCTAAAGCGTGTCTAGAAAGTAGTTTTCTACTTATCTTCTTTCTTAATCTATATTTTATAAAAAGTAGTAATAACATCTATTTTTATAAACTACTTAGCTTTCCTAATCTAGTTAAGTGTCTCTTAAATCAAGGGTAGTAGGTAGCGGTCCTTATAAGTTAACTTATTTAGTACTCGGTAGTTGTAATAGAACTATAGGCCTCTCTCTAGCTTCTATATAAAGAGTACTAGCGCGGCTGCTAGAGAGTTGCTTACTCGAATGAATTCCTTATCTAGTAGCTCTATAAGCGTTTTATAGAGTACTAATAGCTCGTCTCTTAATATGTTATAGAGCGGTCCTTATAGTACTATCTCTTCTGACCCGCTAGCGGTCTATAAAAGCTTAATACTATAATTAGTTTCTTCTTAATATATAGATAACTTATCTACTTCCTTTCTATTAAATACTAGATAGAATTCAGGACTAATCTAGCTAGGCAGCTTCGTCTATAGGTCTATATACTTTTTCTCTACTAATACTTTCGTAATGTCTATAAGGCTTACTATAAAGACCTGTAGCTTACGTTTTCGGCCTGTAAGAAAGTAAAAGGAAGCTATACTTACTTACTTGTAAGAATACGAGTTCTTTTCTAGTTTACTATAAACTTCTAACCTAGAATTCTAAAAGCGTAAGCATCCTCTTTCAGCGTTAAGTAATACTTACTCTTTCCTTAGCTATAATTTTCCTAGAATTATTTTATAACCCTTAATTCTTAGAATAATATAAGCGTAGACTTAGTTCTACTAGTACTCTCTAATATCTATACTAAAGGATATAGCTCGCGATACTACATCCTCTAAGACTCCTTCTACTAACTATAAATATCTTAGTTTAATTTATATGTAAGAGAGCTAGTAGCGTTAGATAAAGTAGTCTAAAATAATTCTATAAACTAAATACTCTAAATCTACTAAGGGTCGTAAAGTAGCTACTCTATTTACTAAAGCTAATATAAGAAGCGGTTTTTTATCTATATATTCCTTCTTAAACTATCTCTACGTGTCTATTATTAATAACTCTCTTCGTCGCTCCTGCTAGCGCTTTCTAATAGAAGCCTCTAGTTTTCCGAGTCTAAGGAAGTCTCTTCCTCTTCTTCTAATTCTAGTACTACCTCCTTAACCTCTATCCTCTATTTATAAGCTGTATTTATTATTACAGGCCGCCTTACTAGTTCGTATAGACATGCTTAAGTAAAATAACTAGTAGCCTTATAACAGATATAGCGACTAGTATAGAGACGATTATCTTTTTCTTCCTAAGACATCTATTTAGTATACTAAGTACTAGTTGTTAAGACTCTTATAGGTGCTAGTTTCTAATCTATACCCTCTATAGACGCTTTACAGGTAACTCTATTATATAGTTTTTACTAAAGAGTATCTATAGATAACTTCTAAAAGGTCTATAGTGTTCTAGGGTTTCCTTAGTTTATAGGCTAGTATGTTCTAGCTTTATATACTCTTAAGTAGTTATCTATTTCCTTAATAATAGAGTAGTAGGATTTAAAATCTAGTTAAGAAGAAACTGTAATCATTACCTTAACTAGCTCATCGCTTAGTATTTAGTTAAGGGACAGTTTCTTTACATCGTCGAGCTATAATCTCTCTTCTAATTCTATAAGTAAGGCTTACTATTCTATAAAGACCTCTAAGAATAGTTTTAAGCTCTAGTAGAAGGATTCTAGCTTTCGTTATACTCTTTCCTTAGCTTATAGGTCTCTAAACATAAACTCTATATAGTCTAGGAAGTTGTTATTATTAGCTAGTTCTAGCTTGCCTTATTCTTATATCTATACTTCTATTCTATAAAGCGCCTTATCTTATAATAATCTATTAAGTATCTAAAACTTAATATATTCTATATATCTATAATAGTTAACTTTAATTTTAGCTTATACCTGTTATAACTAAGCTTCTAGCTTGTCTAATTCTCTATAGAATTCTAGTAGTAGAGGAAGTGATTTTCTAGGTTTGTTATCGTTATAGACTAACTATATACAAGCTTCCTCGTTTGTAAACTATAGTCTTTCGTTCTCTTAAGTAGTTAATAACTGACTTTACTACTCTTAAACGTACTATAAGAACTAGGCAGGTAGCTCATTTAGTATACTACCTTTCTATAGTTCTCTTATTATCTGTGACTTCTATAAATGCTGTTAAATAGCCTGTGAGTTCTAGTATTACCGTAAAGGCCTGTGAGTTCTAGTATTACTATAAAGGCCTGTGAGTTCTAGTATTACTATAAAGGCCTATAAGTTCTAGTATTACTATAAAGGCCTATAAGTTCTAGTATTACTATAAATAGCTCTTAAGTTCTAGTGTTACTATAAAGGCCCTTGTATTCTAGTATTACTATAAAGGCTCTTGTGTTCTAGTATTACTATAAAGGCCCTTAAGTTCTAGTATTACCGTGAAGGCCTATTATTCTAGTATTAAGAATCGAATCTAATATTAGAGCTTATAGTAAATGCTTTGAATTAAACTATAGAGGCTGTCTATATATAAGAAGATTCGATTGTTCTTTCTAGAGTAGAGTCCTTACTACCTTATATACTTAGTCTACTTATTCTAGAGAATTCTATTAAGTTAATACGTTACGATTAATACGTTACGTTACTAAGCGAGGTCACGTGCTCACGTCGCTAGAGTACTCTAAGACTTACTCTATAGATGTAACCCTTAATAATACTTCTTAAGTATATAAGCTTTATAAAGGAATAAGTATAAGTAAGTATAGTAGAGCTTACTTTTAAATATATATTTCTATAGAGTCTTCTAGCCTAGCTTCTTAAGTAGTATATAATTAAGTATTTAAGCTATATAATTATAAGCTAGGTTCTAAATATTATATAGTCTACCTTTATAGACTCTAATACACCTTACTTTTATAGTAATAGATCGTTCTACTTATTTAGAGTTACTATTTTATACTTAAGTATTAGAAACTAAGTATTTAACTCTTATATCTTTCTTTTTAAGATATTTATTAAAGTTAGATATAAGAGTCTTCTTACTATCTATATAAATAACCTATACTAGAAAGCTAAGTTATACTTTAATTATTTTAATAATATCTTAGACTATTTAAGTACTCTTAGTCTTACTCTTATAGTAGACTATAATATAAAATTCTAAAAGTAAGTAGTAGAAGTAACTTAATTAGTTTATACTATTATATAACTTCTCTAAAGAGATTAGGTTATAGAACAGGTGATTAAATAAGTCTATTAGACTAAATTCGCGTTCTATCTAGTATAAGATAATTTATATAGCCTTAGAAATGCTATACTTAGGCTAGTATTTAATAAACGCCCTTAGCTAATTTTTAGCTCGTTTTTCGCTTCTACTCTACCTCTCTTTTTTTACTACTATTACTTATATATAATGTAATTCTAGATGTTTTTATATAAAAAGTAGTAGAAATTAAAGCTCTATCTCTAGAAATCATTATTCTCTCTATAGTCTATAACTTTCTAGAGTCTTTCTTAGGTTACTAATTATATTATCTATTACTTTCTAAGGTACCTTCTTCTACTTCTATACTTATATACGCTTTAAATCTACCTTATTCTTTAGTTGTTTCTTTCTCTTATATAGTTGTTACCTTATATACTTCTAAATCTACTCTATTAGGTTTATATCTAGTAACTATATAGAGTAAAGGAGGCGCTAAATAGAATAGTAGTATAATACTTCTTTAGTTACCTTATAACTATAAGAGCTAGTATTATCTATAACTAAACGTATTATCTTCCCTCTCTCTAGTTTATATAGTTCCTTATACTAAGAGAACAACTTTAGCTTAAGATACCTCTCGTAAAGCTAATACTAATCTACCTCTCCCTTACCTCTGTCCCCTCTCTTATATACTTGTTTATATAGAAAGTTATATAATTCAGCCCTCTTTCTAGATACTCTACGTCCTTTACTAGCCTACTAGTCTTCCTTAACCTACTCTAGCTAGTTAAACTCTCTCTCTATATAGTATAACTATTATACGTTAGCCTTAGCTAAATACGTCTCTACGTTCTTAACTTCCTATATTGTTTCTAGGTTATATATATAGTAAGGACCTTAGCGAAAACCTAGGCAGATAGTACTAAAGAACTATCTATCCAAGTACCCCTTTACTATCTCTGTTCGAACGTCCTTATAGTAGTACTCTTCCTACTTCTACTAACACCTATCTAGGCTATTATTAAGTTCTATATATAAGGTAGTAGCGTCTATAAACACTACTTAGGAGAGGTCTATCTTAAGGAGTTATTTAGCTAACTTAATATGTTATTCTCTAAGAACTAGAGTAAGTTTAGACTTAAATCCCTCTCTTATAAAGGAGTAACCTTCGTCGTATAAGACTTGTTAAAAGGAAGATTCTAAGAGGTTCTTAATAGAGTCTTAGTTACTCTAAAGACCTAGGTCGTAAAGGTATAATATATTTAACTTCTAGCGTTTATCTCGTATACTTGTAACCTTAGAAATAATCTGTCGTCGTAGCTCGGGAGTGACTTTAAGTAGTAGTCTAGAGCGAGGCCGATTCTTAATAATAAAGAGTACTAAAAGTTGTTAGCCTCGTATATTCCTATTCCGAGTTCTAGTAGCGTTCTCTCGAGCTCTTCTTCTAATATCCCTAACCCCTGTCTCTGAAACAGACACCTATTCCTCGTCTTTTTTTGCCTATAGAAGTAACTCTTGCTTATTAGAATTCTGTTCACTTCTACTAACAATTTGAGTACGCTGCTAGATAGAGACCTTATACTATAAAGTCTTGTTTATACACGCCTTACGCCTCTTCGTTTTTCTATGTTTTTTAGCTATTTTAATATTATAGTTATAAAATAATTATAAAGTGAAAAGTATATGTTTAGATAGTGATCGCTTGATTTTAGTACTAAAAAAGTAGTAATAAGCTAAAGAGCGTTTATTAAATACTAGTCTAAGTAAGTCTTATACTATATTATTATAGAGTAAGGTACGCTTAAGTTAACTATAATATTAGCTTCTATAGCTTTAACCTTAGAGATAGCCTTTATATCTATATAACTAAGTATTATATAAAGGTCTCGTTTAGTAATTATAAGATAATAAGATTAAGCTAAGTTCTTAAATTCTTTTATAGTAAGTGATTTATATACTTCTAGCTATATATACTAAGAAGTAGTAGTAAATACCTATTTACTATTATATAAAGTAAGGTAGTAAAAGATACTTCTATTCTAGTATTCTATTTAACTTAGAGTTCTTAAATTCTAGTAGACTTCTTTTACTTAAAGGATATTAAGTAATACTAAGTTAGTTATAAATCTAGAGGTAAGAGTAACGTTTATAAGGTTAATAGATTACTTCTCTATAGACGTGTTAATCTAGATTTTAGTAGTACTAAAAGCTTTAATATTATAGCGCTCTTTTCTCGCTAATAGCTTATTATTTAGTCTAGTATTCTAGGTCTTTATCTAAGAGTCGTATATAGACTTATTATAAATGTAGATATTAGAGTCTCTATTAAGAATCTAATAGTTATATAGCGAGTTGTCTCTATTCTAATCTACTAAAGTACTAAAGCTAGATTTATATAAAGTAGTAAAGTCGCTATAAAGTCTTTTACTTAATTTAATAGCTACTTTTAGAATAGATATATTAGAGTTATATTTAAAGTTTCTTTTAAAGCGCTCTTTTATATACTTTCGCTATAAGTTATTAAGAAACTTATTAATCTTTATAAAAGTATTATATTTTCTAGTCTAGTCTTATATTCTTAGTTTTTTATTAATATAGAGATAGTCTTAGAACTAGTATCTTTCTCTTCTATAGTAATAGTTATATAAGTAGGCTTTTAGTAGTATAAGAGTATTACCTTTAAATGATTACTACTATTCTATAGTTAAAAAGAAAGTATAGATAGATTTAAGTCTCTTAAGAGAGTCTTACTTATAAACGTAGTTACGAAATCGCTTAATTAAGTTATATAAATTAGATATTCTAATACTATCTAATTCTTTTTACTTAATATTAACTTTAAGTACTATAGTATATAAAGTGTCGATTATCTAGATTACTTAAATAAAGTCTCTTTAAGCTCTATCGCTACTTACTTCTAGAAGGTTAAGAGTTCTAGCTTTAGTATATATAGCTTTCGAGATAAGCTTATTATCTTCTAATTCTAGTTCTACTTTCTTAGCTTCTATATTTTATTTTCGTATTATATTTACTTTTACTAGATTTCTTATAGATCTATATAAATATTCTTAAACCTAATAACTAGAGGCTCTATAATAGTAGTAGCGTCTAGTTTAGCGTCGGTTTTCTAACTCTTCTTATATAATCTAATTTATATATTTAGTACTTATTATTATAATTTTTATAGAAGCTAGCTTCTAATCTATACTTTCTATAGATATTCTATAGATAACTATTAATTCCTTAGTATTTTTACTATCTATTACTATCTAGAGAGAGTCTATAAGACGCTTCTAAGTAGGTTATAAAGAATCTAGGCCTATATATTTTACTAACCTAGTCTTATAGATCTATAAACAATTATTAGTTTTCTTAAGAATTAAGTAGTATAACTTAAAGTTCTACTATAAGAGAACTATAATTATTACTTATATAAGCTTATTACTAAGTATATAGTCTAATAATACTTTCTTTATATTATTAGACTAATAATAATCTTCTAATTCTATTAGTAGATATAACGACATATATAGCTTATAGACTATACACGAATATACGACTACACTAGGTGTAAGTTAGATACTATAGAACTGTCTATACAAGGATTCTAAGCTAAAGAGAGAAGAGAAGAAAGGACAGAACCCTAGGAGCTAGAAGCTCTTATATACAGGAGGTTGTACTAAGCTATAGCTAACCGAGCCGGGCTTAGAAAGTATAATATCCGCTAGGTTCTAGCCAGGGGCTAACCTAAGGTGTAGTAGCGGTTAGAACCGTTATAGTAGGCTTTACTATTTAGTAAAGACTTCTAAGAATAGTTTTAATATCTAATATAGATATTCTAGCTTCTACTAAGTCTATTCTTTTACTTATAGGTCTCTAAATATAAAGTTAATTCTCTCTAGAAAGTTATAACTATTCGCTAGTTCTAGTATTCTATATTTATAGACCTAAGCCTCTATTCTATAAAGCGTCTTACTCTATAAAGATCTATTAAGTGTCTAGAATCTAATAAATTCTATATAACTATAGTAGTCTACTTTAATCTTTATATATACTTGTTAAAGCTAGGCTTCTAGTTTATCTAAGTCTCTATAATACTCTAATAATAAAGAAAGAGATTTCTCTAGTTTATTATTATTATAGATTAATTATAATCGTTCTTTCTAGCTTTTCTTCTATTATTTATAATCTATAAACGGTTAGTTTCTTATATAGCTATAGTTAAGTTCTATTATTTCTAAATATATCTATAAAACTATATAGATAGCTAGTCTAGTATATTAGTTACTCTTAAGTTCTCTATAGTACTATAATACTTTTAATAGCTCTTATATTTTTATAGTTTCTATAATACTATTAAATAGCTCTTATATTTCTATAGTTTCTATAATACTATTACTAGCTCTTATATTAAGAATAGAATCTAATATTAGAGCTTATAGTAAATACTATTGTTAGTACGACCTGGTTGTCGTAAAAGGTAATACACAAATATAATCTCTATTTGTATTCATTCGTGTATAAAGAGTAAAGGTAAAGAGAGGTAGTACTCTACGAGCTTAAGTATGTGAGTGGCAAGCCACTCACATGACCTAAAGTATGTAGATCCACTAGGCTCTTGTACAAGGTGCTATTCACTAGAATTATATACCGACACTGGGCCTACTTTAAAGTGGCTAAAAAGCAGTAAAGACTGTAAGAAGTAAAAGAGAAGAAACACCCTTTCCATCCGATCAATCACGTCCCTTTGTTCATATAACCCTTCCTTACTCAAGTGTACGTTTAACCCATTTAGTAACCTTGATATCAAGCTTATTTGTATCAATCAAGTCACGTAGAGCAGAGCAAGCCTTGGATTTTGTCATAGCGTCTGCTAGGTTACTATTACCGTCAATCCACTTAATCTCGCTAATCTCGCGTTACTTATACGCTTACTGTAGACACATTACATCTATTATAAGACGCTTCTCCTTAGTAGTCCCAAGTTTGACTAGACACTCGTAAAGTGATTTTGAGTCAGTGCAAACTGTGAGGGGTATATTGAGACTAAGAATAGCTTCCAAAGTTGCCTTGATAGACGTAGCCATGTCAAATCCAGCGCTTATTGCGTACAATTCTGAAGCTAAGACACTCCGTGTAACTCTCTTGCACTTGACAGAGGACCAGTGTAAAATGTTGGCGTTCCCTGCTTCGTCTGCTAGTACAAGAACATAGCTAATTTGAGAGGTGAAATCCTCGTTGTTGGCAAAGGAGGAGTCAGTGAATATGACTAACTTGAGAGTGTTCTTGTCTAGCTTGACAAATTTAAGGCCTCGATTGGGGTTGTCAATTTGCCATTGAATTCGCTTATTAAGGAGTGTAATGTCCTGGCTTTGAGGTTCAAGCTTCTGGGCAGCAAAGGAGAGGTCAAAAGCGGCTTCTGGTTGCGAGACTGTTGCCAGGTAGGCTCCGCGCGCCCGCTGGGCTACGTACTGGTCCTTAATTGAGACTCTCTGGCGAACGTTGCCCCGGGAGCTGACTAGGTCCGCTGGTGAAGTGCTCACTGGCTTCAAGTGCCTAGTATAGCCTTCCTGGGTCAAGAGTATTGAGCCATCCGGTTGAAGTGTGACTTTGCCGCCATTAAACTTGAGCGGGTGTTCACAAGTGAGTTGCTCCCTAGGTTTTGAGGTAAACTCAGCCTTCTTTAATTCCCTCTCTTCAGCTATAGCAAAGTCTAGGTTTGCTAGTATTAGAGTATCGTCAGTCTGAAGACCGACGACTCCAAATTGCTCTTGATTGCTGACAGAGAGTAGGCAGGGGTCGTATGTGGATTGAGACATGCGTAGCTTGTCTAGGTAGTGTTTGTGGTAGGTGCTAAACCAGTGGTTCCCAGCTTCAGGTACGCCGTAGAGTGGTTTTATGACCTTGAGGTAAATTCCACTCCATTGAGGTACTCCTTGAGGCGGGCGTACATAGAAATCGCGGCTAAGCTTTGTGGTTGACTAGGTATATGCCTGGGTAATATCTCTGAGGTAGACATTTAACTCAGGGCATATAGCGGCTATGGCAAGGATAATTCGCTGGCTAACTCGTTGAATTGTAGGTGACTGGGTCAAGACCTGTGACTTGTCTTTGTCGTTATATGCCTAAATAACAAGTCTTGACTTTTTATATGCCTTATCTGTGCCCTCGTTTTTAATGCTGTCTACAAATCTTGAATTGAATACTCTTGTGCCTTCTGGGAGGTCGCATAGCTGGATGTATTCAAAAACATCGCGTTCAATTAGTCCATTGACCTCTTGTGTCCAGGAGTACTCAAATTGACTAGAGGTAGAGGTAGTAGCGCCTTTAGCGAGATAGACGTCAATATTCAAGGTACTTGGTTGCTTTCGTGGTCTCCCTGGGCCACGCTTCAGAGGCTGGCTGTGGGGTTGTTCCTGTGGTTGCTCTTGAGGCTGCTTTTGAGTCTTTGATGGTCTACCTGGGCCGCGCCTTGGTTGGAAAACTTCAGGTGGCGTGGCTGGCTAGAATGCCTCGTCGTCTTCGGGTTCCTGGGTGGCCGGTGGCTTCTGTAGGTCTGGGTCCGTAAGGTAGGGTTTTACTACTGTAGAGCGGAATTTTGTGGGTCCGCTAGGTAGCTCGACAATGCACTCCTCATTCGTCATTCCTACGAGCGTAAAGGGGCCAGTCCACCTCCCAGGTTCACGCCATACAAGGACGTCTGAGTTAAGGGGTAGGTCCTTGAGTAGGCTATTTGTAGGGCCATTCCGCTGATTGAGGGCATCGTTGATTTGTCGTTTTGCCTGGAGTTTACGTAGCTCCTCCATAGCCTTCATGAGTGTGCTTGAGCGCTGGCTAATAGAGGGCGTCAAATTCAGCTATACGTGGGAAGGCGCCAAACACAAGCAAGGTAGGCACAAGGCCGTCGGGTCCTACAGTATCGTTGACTGCTTTGAAAGCCATTTGAAGAGCTGTGTCTTTTGCGAGGTCAGGCAGCTCTTCACTTATGATTGAGTACGCTCTCCTGAGCGGGCTATGATAGCGCTCTACTATTCCAATAGAGTTGTGGGCTTCTACAGGTACAACCTTAGTACGTATTCCCATAGAACCTGCAAATTGCTTGAACTCCTTGCTTATAAAGTTCTTGCTAGCGTCATGAGTTATTAGATCTGGAGGTCCAAGGTAGGTGTTGATCTAGCACTCCTGTAGCTTTTCCTATGTGTACTTGGCTGAGATTTGACGTAGCCACTTGCTAGCTTGGAAGCGAGTGCATTCGTCTACAACATGTAATAGAGGCTGGCCCTTAATATACATAATGTCAACGTAGATATTGTAGTTGAACTCAACATCATCGTGGAGAGTAAAGCAGAAGCGGCCAGGGGATTTTCCATGCTTCTGGCAGTAGTGGCAGTACTCGTTCAGGTGCTTGAGTATGCCTGGGTCAACATCGTGGCTGGCGCGCTCTAGTAGGAGCTGGAGGCGGCCGACAGATAGGTGTCTAAAGCGCCTATGGAGTCGGCGAATCTCAGTCTCTGTTAGTTGGCTTAGGGACTCCTGTAGGAAGGAGCATAAAGACTCTCCCTAAACCAGGAAGGGGTGTCCGAAGCGCCGTACTACTGACACTTCGCCTTTTGGGGTAATGAGTGTGTTTTTGAGGTTATTGAAGTGGACTCCTAGCTTGTCCATGTCTGCTAAGCAAAGCAGGAAGGGGGTGTCTGTTTGGAGTACATGGAATTCAACTAGGCCAATAGGTGAATTGACGTATATAGAGCCTAGTGATGCCGCTGCGCCAATGCCAAATTTGACAGTTACTTTGCCCTCTGTAGCTGTAGCAATTGGGGTGTCCCAAATTGATTTGTATGCCAAGTATTGGTCGTATCCTACAGTTGACTTTGAGGCTGCGCCTGTATCGATCATAATGCCAAACCAGTAGCTTGAGTTGTAGCGTTTGGCTCCTGTGGCTATTAGAGTCTCGATTTCCTCGTCTTTGGCGGGTGGGGCAGGTAGCGAGCTTGTAAAAGCATGAAAACAGGCTGCCTCAGAGAGCTTGGAAGTGATGCTTGTAGCGCTCGAAGTACTGATTTGGCCAAGCGAAGTCATAAAGCTTTCGCTCTCGCTCTCTTCAAGATCAGGGGCATCTAAGGGCACTTGTTCTTCGCTGTCTTCAAGTGTGGTAGCATGGAATGCCTCGTCGTGGGAGCTGAATTGTCCTCCTTCGTACTCAAGGACGTAATGTCTAAATGACCTTTCAAAGGCAGGTTCGTTGAATTCCCCTCTAAGCTTGTTCTGATATCTTAACTTGAAGCGATCTCTTGCCTGGTTACGCTCATGCTCAGGGTGGTTTGTTGACCAGCAGCCTTGCTTCTTGCAGACAAAGCATTGCTTCTTGTTCTTGCGGTAGTTGCTTCCACGATAGCCGCGCCCCTGGCTTGTACGTGAGTTACTACGTGAGGATTGGAACCTGCGGTCTGTCATATAGGTTGTTGCTAGGCTGGTAGTAGTAGTACTGTGGGCATGCTCGTAGGCAGTGATTGACGTCTTAAGAGCACTAACAGTGGCTGACAGTTGAGAAGAGGGCGGAGGGGAAGAGCATGCTATCTGGCACTCAGGAGTATCCTGGCAAGCGAGTACAAGCTTGTTTGAGAGGAAGGAGTTAGTCTAGAGGTCCTGGGTAAGTCCATAGCGGAGTACTTGGAGCCTAGCTACTAGGAGTTGAAAGGATTGAGTGGTCGTCTTATCCGGGTTCTGGGATTTGACAAGGTTGAGACTCAGGTTGTTCCATTCTACAAGCGCGGCTCGCTTGTAGCTTGCGTCTTCAAAGTGGTCCTGAATAGCATGGCAGAGGTCTTGAAAAGGTAGGTTAGCAGTAGCAAGGGTTGTGTAGTAAAAGTCCAAAGCTAGCCCCTTGAGTATGATGGGCAGAGCTTTTGCGT
>LKTO01000829.1:0-16957 GCA_001399465.1 Hymenoscyphus scutula
CTAGAAGTACTTATACTATATAGCTTCTACTATCTTACTAATACTAAAATACTCTATAAATAGATTATTATAATTTACTTCTAGTAGTTCTTTTCTAACTACTAGATTATATAGTATATAAATAGCTCTCTTATAATATAATAAGCCTCTTATATTAATATTCTATCTAATAGCTCTAGCTTTTCTCCTTAGCTTCTACTTTTCGTATTTCTTATATTATATAAAAGAGTTACTCTTTTATAGTACTATAAGAAGTTTAATAAGTATTAAATCTATATTATTAAATACTGTTTTAGAGTTGTTCTATTATAGGCCTAACACTTATAATATATACTATTTATAACTAGCTATATTAGCGACAGGCTTAAGTAGTAGGTCTCCTACTACTCCGTCGTAGTTCTAGCCGACCCTATAGATCATTAGCCCCGGCGTCTCACCGGTCGAGAGGTGTCTACTCTCTCTCTCCTAGGCCTTGAATTACAGTGCTTTAGAGTCTTCTATAACTCTAAGAGCTACAATTTATAGTTCCTTAGTATCCTACTACGTTGTCCTTAACAACTTATATAATAGCGAGGACTTGTCGTCTCTCTTACTCTTATTATACTTATAATCTAGCCTTCTAGACAGCTCGTCTACTAGGTTTATTTTACTCTCTCTATATTCTAATATAAAATTAAATACTACTAATTCTTTAGCCTATCTAGCCTGTCTCCTATTTAGTTTTCTTTTTATTATAAAGTATTTTAGGTTATTATAATCTATCTTAACAATAATAGTATACTAGATATATATAAGGTAATGTCTCTACTACTAGAAAGCTAGTATAATCGCTAGAAGCTTCTAATTATAAGTATTATAGTTAACTTCTACTACTATAAATTTCCTTGAATAAAAAGTAATAGAATACTACTTTACGCTTATATCTTTACTAAACAGTTATAAGAGGATACATTCTACTATAAAGCCTAATATATCTATTTTAACTTTAATCGCCTTTCTTATATTAAAGTATTATAGTATAGGTGTAGTAGTAAAAGCTACTTTCAAGTCCTAGAACGCTCTTTCTACTTACTCTATCTATTAAAAGGATTACTTCTCTCTTAGTAGGTTAGTAATAGATTTTATTACTATAGAGTATCTATAGATAAAACGTTAATAGAAGTTGAAAAACTCTAAGGCAACCTAGGTTTCTTAAATACTTCTTAGTAATAGCTATTCTAAGATAGTAGTTACTCTACTTAGTTCTATCTATATATCTTCTAGGCTAATTATAAATCCTAGGAATATAACTATATTAGTATTAAATCTATATTTCTATAAATTTACTATAAGTCTATACTATGTTAAGTGTTTAAGGACCTATTATACTACTATACTATACTTATCTAGGTTCTCTAAGAATATTAGAATGTTATTAAGATATACTATATATATTATATCTACTAGACTTACTAAGGCCTAGTTAATATATACTTGAAATATAGCTAGCGTATTATAAAGGCCGAAAGGTATTATATAGTACTTAAAATACTTATAGCGTATATAGAACGCTGTCTTCTACTTGTCGCTCTTTCTAATCTAAAGTCGGTAGTATATATCCTTTAAGTCTAGCTATATAAACCTCTTAGCTCTATAAAGATAGTCTAACGTCTTAGTAATTAAGAGGAGCGGTGTTCTATTCTTAACTATAATCTTATTTAAACTCTAGTAATTAATATATAAACGTAGCTTCTCTTCTTTCTTTAGTATAAATATAATTAGCGCCTCTACTAGGCTAGTAGACCTTTAAATCTAACTCTTCCTTTTAGACTCTACTAGGTACTTCTAGAGTACTTCTAGCTCCTTCTTAGATAATGTATATACTAGTCTCTAAGGTAGCTTACTACTAGGCTTAATATTAATCTTATACTCTATTTTATAGTATAATAGTAGCTCTATAGCCTTCTGTTCTAAGAAAGTATCTATAAGATTCTAATACTTGATTAGAAGTATCTATTTAGGTTGTTATACTACAGTGTTAATCTAGCGGCTACTCTTCTTACTCTCTACTAGAAAGATCGTTATAGTAAATATATATAGCTCGGTTTTTATTACTTATGTAAACTCCTTTACTATTAACAGCTTAACCTCTATTTTCTTAAAAGAGTATTACTATATAAGGTTCTAAAAGTTAATTACTACCTAGAGTACCTATAGTCCTAGTAGTCTAATTATAATATTAATTCTATTAATATTAAAATTATATAATATAAATTCTAGTTTGTTAATCCTACTTTCTTCTAGCGTATTCTATACTATTATTAATAATAGATAGTTAGCGTAAGAAAGTATCCTTTACTCTTATACTACTACTAATATAGTTAGCCTTCTAGCTATTACTAGTAGTTCTATTTCTATAGTAGTATGTCTTTATATATAGTTCGCTTCTATAATAGTATCTAGGATTACTCTAAGCTTATACTTATTCTTTCCTTATTCTAAAATCACATCGGCTATTAAAAATAAGAATAGCTCCTTAGCTTACTTATATACCCCCGGCTTCTAACTAGCTGCTCTAAGAGGGGAGATTACTACTAGCTAATAACTTTTTCCTAGTTGTCTTAGACTAGAACAACTAGATACTAGGTAACCTATCTTACTATAATTATAACAGGTCTTATCTAGACAGGTAGTAGTATAGTAGCTCTTCTTATAGCATTTATAACAAACGATATTTATAATATCCTATTTTCTTATTAGCGTAGGATTAGTTTTCGTAGTAGAGGTGTAGTAGTTATTAAGCGGTTCTCTCTTAGAAGAGCGTTCTCTTTAGTATAATAGCGTTCCTCTTATAGATAAGTAGCTATATTCTTATATAGTAGCTCTAGGCTAAGTACGTTCTCTTTAGGTAGAATATTAGTAGATAACGTTCTTCTTATAGATTACTAGTATAATAAGATCCTTCTATTTTTATAGAATATATAGTTCGTCGTCGATTTTTATCTAAATATCCTTATATAGTTTTACTAAAAGATTATTCCTCTTCTAGAAGTTATTATATATCCTAAGTTTATCCTCTTACTTGTCTAAGTAGGCTATAAAGAACTATACTAACTAGCTACTTCGATGCTCTACTCTTTCCTACTTTATAAGAGCGTCTATGTTTTAGTTCTCTAGATTAGAGACAGCGTTCTTTATAAATTCCTTAAATTCTTTCTATATTATTATGTTAATCTCTTCTATAGCCTCTCTACACCTCTATATTATTTTTAGAATCCTCTTAAAAGTAGATATATAGTATATAATCTTTACTACGTCTATTCTCTAGGTTATGTCCTTATCCTCTCTCTATTTTAGCTCTATGTTATAAAAGAACTCCTCTACCTCTTTAATTAATCTTTCTTAGTAGGGTTTTAGATCCTATATCTTTAGGATTCTAGTGTTCCCTCTATACTCTAATAGTAGTTCTCTAATACTAGATACTAAACTTAGGATCTAAGCGTCTCTACTTTAAAGAAGTGTCTCAAGTCTCTCTTCCCTTAACCTTAATTCCGTAAACAAGTGTTCCTCTGCTTCTAACTCGCTAATCCTATTCTAAATTACTTTAAGTTTTCTCCTAACTCTGTACTCTCCTAATACTACTTATAGTTCGCTATTGTTCCGCGGTAGTTCTATATTCCTTTACAAGTCGGGGGTCGGTTCCCTCTGTCCTTCCTATATCGATTATTCTTTATATAGTTACTATAAGTCTTCCTCTCTGCCCGCGTATATACTACTAGGTATACTCTAAGTCCTAGATAGCCGCTCGTCTATTAGGAATCGGCTTTATAATCTTGTTATTAGTCTTATCGCTATTTTTACGTCTTGTTGTCTTATACTAGACTACTTCTCTAAGGGTTTAATTAATTATAATGTAAGAAACTAAATAAGTAGTAGAGTATATAGATGTGATAGAACTACTAGTGTTCTATTATAATATAGAATAATCGATGCCTCTCTTCTACCTTCGTCCTACCTCCTAGTTATATATCTAGACCTCTTAAATACCTCTTCTTATATCTCTAGTCTCTCTACATTCCTGAAAACATCTCTAGTCTCTCTATATTCCTAAAGACATCTCTAGTCTCTCTACATTCCTGAAAACATCCCTAGTCTCTCTATATTCCTAAAGACATCTCTAATCTCCCTATATTCCTGAAAACATCTCTAGTATCCCTGGCTTCGACCTGGTTGCAGGCTGCCGTCGAGCTACTGTCGTATACTCTATGCCTCGCGGATACCCCTCGCTTGCTAAGCCTCTAGTTTACCCGACCCTCTTAATCTAAGCCTCTTATATATTCTAAAATTTTAAAATTACTTATTTATATAATATAGTTTATTAGTTAGTAGATTATATTACTAAGTTAATTACTAAAAATCTATATTAAAAACGTTTATATAACTTTATTAAAAATCTATAATTCTTAATAAAAATTAATAAAATTAAAAACTTTACTTTATTATATTATATATAAGTAATAGTAGAAATCTTAGATACTAACTAATTATAAATACTAAGTTATTAAAGAAATAATTTTTTTTTAATAAATATAGATATAATTTTTAGTAAATCGTTAGTTATAACTAGTAAGTATCTTAAAATCTTAAAATTACTTATTTATATAGTAATAAAGTAAATATTTTAATTTTATTAATTTTAATAAAGAATTATAGATTTTTACTAGAGTTATATAAATATTTTTTATATATATTTTTAGTAATTAACTTAGTAATATAATTAACTTACTAATAAACTATATTAGTAATAAAGTAAATTTTTTAATTAAGAATTATAGATTTTTACTAGAGTTATATAGATATTTTTTATAAATACTTTTAGTAATTAACTTAATATTATAATTAACTTACTAATAAACTATATCTAGTTAGTATAGCTCTATTTTTATAATATAGACGTTTAGCTTCTTAAGTACTATTAGTAAAAGAAAGTTATCTATTACTTTACTATTAACTATCTATCTTCTAAGATAGTATATATTTTAGATCTAATAAAGTAGATTTTAAACTATTATTTTATCTAATTATTAGTTATACTAGATAGATTATTAGTCTAGATATATAGTATTACTTTTTTCTTAGTTACTTTAGATAATATAGTTTACTACTAAGCGATATATATTATTAAGCGATATACTTTTCTCTATCTTACTATCTAAAGAGTAAAATTAAATAATTATAATATATTATATTAATAAATCTTAATCTAAATCTATAAGAAACTTAAATTAAGAGAGTTAGATAAACTAGAAGCTTAGTAAGTAAGAGGTCTTCGTAAGATATAAGGTATATAATAGTAGTCTAATAGTAACCTATAACTAGATTAAAGCTATTAATACTATAGATAGTTTTAAGAAGTATATAGATAGAAATAGATATTCGAGAGGTTCTAATATATATAACTAGAAGAGTAGTCTAAGATATAAGAGAGATATCGATTATTCTATATTATAATAGAATACTAGTAGTTCTATTATATCTATATACTCTACTACTTATTTATATTCTTATATTATAATCGATTAAACTCTTAGAGAAGTAGACTAGTATAAGATAACAAGATGTAAAAAATAGCGATAAGACTAATAACAAGATTAAAAAGCTAGTAACTAGTAGACTAGTAACTATCTAGAACCTAAAGTATAATCGACGGTATATATATAGATAGAGAGGAAGACTTATAGTAACTATATAAAGAATAATTACTATAGAAAGAGTAGAGAGAACTAACTCCTGATTTATAAAGGAATATAGAGCTATTATAGAATAATAGTAAGCTATAAGTAGTATTAGAAGAGTATAAAGTAAGAAGAAAACTTAAAGTAATCTAGAGTAGAATCGACAAGTTAGAAGTAGAGAAACACTTATTTATAGAATTAAGGTTAAGGGAAGAGAGACTTAAGACACTTCTTTAAAACAGGGACGCTTAGATCTAATAAATAGAAGACAGACATATTATACTAAGTTTAGTATCTAGTATTAGAGAACTACTATTAGAATATAGATAGAATACTAGAGTTCTAAAGACAAGGGATTTAAAACTCTACTAAGAGAGATTAATTAAAGAGGTAGAGAAGTTCTTTTATAATATAGAGCTAAAATAGAGAGAAGATAAGAATATAACCTAGAGGATAGATATAGCGAAGATTATATACTATATATCTACTTTAAGAGGATTCTAAAAATAATATAAAGGTGTAGAGAGGCTATAGAAGAAATCGATATAATAATATAGAAGAAGTTTAAGGAATTTATAAAGAATACTATCTCTAACCTAGAGAACTAAAATATAGACGCTCTTATAAAGTAGAAAAGAGTAGAGTATTAAAGTAGCTAGTTAGTATAGTTCTTTATAGCCTACTTAGATAAGTAAGAGAATAAACTTAGAATATATAACAACTTCTAGAAGAGGAATAATCTTTTAGTAAAACTATATAAGGATATTTAGATAAAAATCGATAATAAGCTATATATTCTATAAAAATATAAAGACCTTATTATACTAGTAATCTATAAGAAGAATGTTATTTATTAATATTCTATCTAAAGAGAATATACTCGGCCTAGAGCCGCTATATAAGGACGTAGCTACTTACTAGCTAGAGAAACGCTATTATACTAAAGAGAACGCTCTTCTAAGAGAGAACTACTTAATAACTACTATATCTCTACTATAAAACCTAATAATACGCTAATAGGAAAATAGGATATTATAAATATTATTTATTATAAATATTATAAGAAGAGCTACTATACTACTACCTGTCTAGATCCGACCTATTATAATTATAGTAAGATAGAGTATCTAGCATCTAGTTATTCTAGCCTAAGATAACTAGGAAAAGTTATTAGCTAGTAGTAATCTCCTCTCTTAGAGCAGCTAGTTAAAAGCTAGAGGCGTGTAAGTAAGCTAAGAAGCTATCCTCGTTTTTAATAGCTAATATAATTTTAAGAGAAGGAAAGAACAAGCGTAAGCTTAGAGTAATCCTAGATACTACTATAGAGGCGAACTATATACGAAGATATACTACTATAGAAATAAAACTACTAGTAATAGCTAGAAGGCTAACTATATTAGTAGTAGTATAAGAGTAAAGGATACCTTTCTACGCTAATCACCTATTATAGATAATAGTATAGAATACACTAGAAGAAAGTAGAATTAATAAATTAGAATTTATATTATATAATTTTAATATTAATAGAATTAATATAATAATTAGACTACTAGAACTATAGATACTCTAGGTAGTAATTAACTTTTAGAACCTTATATAGTAATACTCTTTTAAGAAGATAGAGGTTAAGCTATTAATAGTAAAGAAGTTTATATAAGTAATAAAAACTAAGCTATATATATTTACTATAACGATCTCTCTAGCTAGAAGTAAGAAGAGTAGCTACTAGATTAACGCTATAGTATAATAAGCTAAATAGACACTTCTAATTAAGTATTAGAATCTTACGAATACTTTCTCGAAACAGAAGACTATAGAGCTACTATTATACTATAAAATAGAGTATAAGATTAATATTAAGCCTAGTAGTAAGCTACCTTAGAGACTTATATATATATTATCTAAGAAGAAGCTAGAAGTACTCTAGGAGTACCTAGTAGAGTCTAAAAGGAAGAGTTAGATTTAAAGGTCTACTAGTCTAGTAGAGGCGCCGATTATATTTATACTAAAGAAAGAGAGGAAGCTATATTTATATATTAATTACTAGAGTCTAAATAAGATTATAGTTAAAGATAGAATACTACTTCTATTAATTACTAAGACGCTAGACTACCTTTATAGAGCTAAGAGGTTTATATAGCTAGACTTAAAGGATATATATTAACAACTTTAGATCTAGAAGAGTAATAAGTAGAAGATAGTATTCTATATACGCTATAGACATTTTAAGTATTATATAATACTATTTAGCCTTTATAATACTCTAGTAATATTCTAAGTATATATTAATTAGGTCTTAGTAGGCCTAGTAGATATAATATATATAGTATATCTTAATAATATCTTAATCTTCTTAGAAAACCTAGACAAGTATAATATAGTAGTATAATAGATACTTAAACGCTTAAAGTAGTATAGACTAGTTATAAACCTATAGAAATATAGATTTAATACTAATACTATTATATTTCTAGAGTTTATAATTAGCCTAGAAGGTATATAGATAGAACTAAGTAGAGTAACTACTATCTTAGAGTAGCTGTTACTAAGAAGTATTTAAGAAATCTAGGTTACCTTAGAGTTTTTTAACTTCTATTAACGTTTTATCTATAGATACTCTATAGTAATAAAACCTATTACTAATCTACTAAGAGGGAAGTAATCCTTTTAATAGATAGACTAAGTAGAAAGAGTGTTCTAGAACTTAAAAGTAGCTTTTACTACTACGCCTATACTATAATACTTTAATATAAGGAAGGCGATTAAAGTTAAGATAGATATATTAGGTTTTATTATAGAATGTATTCTCTTATAATTGTTTAATAAAGATATAAATATAAAGTAGTATTCTATTACTTTTTACTTAAGGAAATTTATAGTAGTAGAAGTTAACTATAATACTTATAATTAGAAGCTTCTAGTAATTATACTAGCTTTCTAGTAGTAGAGATATTACCTTATATATATCTAGTATACTATTATTATTAAGATAGATTATAATAACCTAAAATACTTTATAATAAAAAGAAAACTAAATAGAAGATAGACTAGATAAGCTAAAGAATTAGTAGTATTTAATTTTATATTAGAATATAGAGAGAGTAAAACTAACCTAGTAGACAGGCTATCTAGAAGACTAGATTATAAGTATAATAAGAGTAAGAGAGATAATAAGTCTCTACTATTATATAAGTTGTTAAGGATAATATAGTAGAATACTAAGAAGCTATAAATCGTAGCCCTTAGAATTATAGAAGACTCTAAAGTACTATAATTTAAGGCCTAGAAGAGAGAGAGTAGACATCTCTTAACTAGTAAGATGCTAGAGCTAATAATCTATAGAGTCGGCTAGAACTATAATAAAGTAGTAGAAGACCTACTACTTAAGCCTGTCGCTAATATAGCTAGTTATAAATAGTATATATTATAGGTATTAGGCCTGCGATAGAGTAACCCTGAAATAGTATTTAATAATATAGACTTAACGCTTATTAAGCTTCTTATAGCGCTATAAAGAAGTAACCTCTTTATATAATGTAAGAAGTATAAAAAGTAGAGGCTAAGGAGAAAAGCTAGAGTTATTAGATAGAATATTAATATAAGAGGCTTACTATATTATATAGAAGTAATTTATATACTATAGAACTTAGTAATAAAAAGAGAATTATTAGAGGTAAATTATAATAACCTATTTATAGAATACTTTAGCGTTAGTAAGATAGTAGAAAGTATATAGTGTAAGTACTTCTAGTAAGAACTAAGAAAGAACGTTAAAAATTATATTAAGATATATCTAGTATACTAGAGAATAACCGTTAAGCGACATCTACTATATAGCTTATTAAGTTTATTCTCTATCCCTTTAAGACCTTAGAAAGAGATAATAATAGACTTTATTATAGAGCTACTACTATTAAAATTTTAAGATAAAGTATATAACTCTATTCTAGTAATAGTAGATAGATATATAAAGATAGCCTACTATATCTATATAACTAAGGAAGTTATAGTAGAAGAGCTTATAGAGCTATTTATACTATTTATATTTAAGGATTTTAGAATTTCTAGAGATATTATATTAGATAAAGGATTAGTATTTATAAGTAAATTCTAGAGTATATTTTATTTTATACTTAAGATATAGAGACAACTAAGTACTATATTCTACCTATAGATAGATAGCTAGACTAAAAACTTAAACTAGATACTAGAATAATATCTCTAATATTATTATAACTACTACTAAGACAACTAGGCTTTAAAACTTATACTAGTAGAATTCACTTATAATAACTTATATTATACTATAATAGGAACAACTCTATTCTACGCTACTTATAGTTTCTATCTATCGGTAGAAATCTACGTTAAGGACAACGCTATAGAAGAGGAAGCGCTAGTAGTAAGAAGTAGAGTAGAAGTATTAAGTAAGGAACAAGAGGCCTTGAAATTATAGTAGGCAGCTATAATTAAGATATAGAAGAAATACTCTAATAAAAGAACTCTTAATATTAGATATAAGGTACATAATAAGATAATACTTTAGAGTAAGTATATTCGCTAGTTATAACTAAGCTAAAAGCTAGCGAACAGATACCTAGGTCTATTTATAATTAAGGCTATTTAAGGAGACTACTAACAAGTATATAAACTAATACTTCTAGAGTTATATAAAATCTATAATATATTCTATATCTTACTATTAGAACGTTAGTACTCTTAATTAGACGTAGTCTTAGAACTACCTCTAGTAGAGATTAAGAGAGACAACTACTATAAAGTAGAGTTAGTATTAGACTATAGAGATTAAAGGGAAGGAAGATAATATCTTATATACTAGAAGGGCTACTTAATAGTAGAGGATATATAGGAACCTATAGAGAATCTTAAAGGTGTATAGGAAGCTATTTAAGAATATTAGAATACTTGTTCTAAAGGTAGAATATATAGAAAATAAAGAAGGTTAGATTTATAAGTAGCGAGAAAACAAAGAAAGAAAAAGAGAAGAGCTACTTAGAATTAAATATAACTATATAACTATATTATCACCTATTACCTACTCCTTTTAGAACTAGCTATAGACATCGTAGGCACGCTTTAAGAGAGGATTAGAGGAGCTACTAAGGTCTTCGAATATAGCCTAAAGGAGTTAGTCTAGCTGGCTAGGTATAGGTAGTAGGCTGTAGACTAGTGTATAAAGTAGAGTAGAGGAGCGAGATAAAGGCTAGAGAGTAGTAGCGCTAGTAGAAAGATAGAGAGAAGAACTACCTATTAACTTATCGACATTATGAAACTATACTACTATTAGAATTTATATAGAAGGAGAGTAGAGTTACTAACTAGATCTTCTTCTCTATTACTCTCTACTTCGTCTCTATTAACATTATCGTTAAAGTTATTAGAGTCGTTCTAGCTTAAGGGGAGTAAGTTGTTCTAGAAAGCTATTAGAACTAGTAACGACGGTATATAGTAAGAGAGCCTACCTAGTAGTATATTATATTAAGGATTCTATTAAGAGTAGCTTATATTTAGAAGATACTTAATAGAATTAAATACTCTATACTGTTAAGAGTCTTTAGAGTTTAAAGAGAGTAAATAATAGCTTCTACCTTATTAGTATAGGCTTTCTATATAGTTTTAAGAGATTAGATTTAAGGACTATCGTTAAAACACTAGCTATCTAGTAGGTAAAAGACAGCTTTATAATAGGTAATAAGAGTGTTAACCTACTTATAACAGCTCTAAGAAATTTAGTAATATACTTTACCTATCTAGCGACAACGTTTATAAATATTACAGCTAGCTACTTTAACATAGTTATTTAACTCCTTATTAGAACTGTCTAAATTCTTTAAATACTAAAGGTAACACAGGTAGGATAAGCTAGTAGAGAGTACTACCGACTAGGGAGCGATGTTATAACGCTAGAGGAAAGACATAATAAAGGGGTTTAATAAAAGGTTTTAAAGGAGGGAAAGTTAGAAGTAAGAGGTTAGAAGTTAGAAGTAGAGGTTAGAAGTTAGAAGTAGAAGTAGTAGTAGAACTTAAGAAGAGAAGAGAGAGTTATATACTTATCTGCTACAAGGTTGTAAATTAATACTATACGATTTATAGCTAGGTCTTCTAAAGGTAAGAGAGTATAGTTGTGAATTAACACTATAACTAAGCGAATAAGAGAAATTTAGAGTAAAGGATTTATAGTAAGGTCCTCGACAGCTAACAGTTTAGCTCTACTAGAGTTGATGCTCTTGTAATACTAGCTCTTAGAGACAAGAGACTAGAGAGAGAGGTATTATAAGGAACTTAAATTAAGGGGGTCGGGTAAACTAGAGGCTTAGTAAGCGAGAGGTCTTCCCGAGGCTTCTAATACACTAACGCCCCGGCGTCAGTTTAGAGCTGACTAAGCACGAATTTTCACGCCTCTCTACTACTACTAAAATGCGCGCACGTCGCCTTTACATCCACTAACACTCTAATTTTGCCTGTAATTGATGTACGCTTAATATAATAATATATAATAAATCCTATAATATATATCGCTCTAAGTCTTACGTATACTCCTCCTTAAGTCTAGCCTATATATCCCTACTCCTGTTCTTAGTATTCCTATTCTTGTTTCTAATAAACTCTGATTCAAGTATATTATACTTATCTTACTCCTTCTTTTCCTAGTTATCTAGCTATACTATAATCTCCTTATTTGTTCAACTAGCTTTGTTTATAATAATAGTCTCTATAAGATCACGTCGCTCTCTAGACATATAAAATACCTGCTCTTTTAATACCTTTAGCCGCGGAGTTTTCTATTTACAGGCCCTACGATATTCTACTAGTCGTATAGTAGGATGCTAGGCTAGCTAGGCTGTTTTTTCAGCTAGATAGGCCTAAATTAGGATTTCTAGCCTATCTAGTAAAAGCTGTTTAGGTATAGTAGATGCTATAGGTGCTATAGGTGCTATAGATGCTATAGGTGCTATAGATACTACAGGTGCTGTAGGTGATATAGGTGCTATAGGCGATGTAGGTGCTATAGGTAATATAGGTAATATAGGCGCTATATCTAAATCAAGGAGAATCTAGCTTTAAGTAGTAATTAATGCTTATAGTTTCAACAGACAGCTACAGCTACTTATTATATAGCCTTGCCGGTGGTATATAGAGCATTTAGACGGTTGCTTTACTTTTTCCTCCCCTTTTAAGAGAATACAGCCTATACGAGCGACCTATACATTTACTATACGCTGTCTACCAGCCTATAGAGGGTTAAGTAGTAGTTGTATAGTACTTTTATAGTTCTAGTACTAGTACTTATAGAAGTCTAACGAAGTAAGCCTAGTAGTATCCTTCTTTATCTCGTATATATATATATAAGGCAAGCCTATTACCTAGGTAAAAGTACCTGTACAGAGTAGTAGTAGCTAGGAAACAGTCTCTAGATGTTGTTGTACAAGTTGTAGTACGTACTAAGTAACTACTCTAAAACAGCCTTAATATAGCTTCTTATCTATATCAAGTAGTACACAGTCTTATAACATACTTATATAAGTTGATACAGCTATAATTTAGTTAATTACAGCTACTTTAATAAGTAGCTATAACGAGTAGAGGTCACCTTTAGTTTTTTTGCTCTCTAGATAGTACTTAATATACATATAAGCCCCTTTAGTACGAGAGGTTACCTATATACTAAAGTATAAGTATTAATTTGTCTAAGCCTCAACTAGACGCTCCTTTTAACCAGGTTTTAGCCACTTGTTTTATAGGTATACTACACACTACTAAGTCTTAGGGTTTAAGTATTAAGTCTAAAACTTAAGCTAGCGCTTATTAAAGTGCTTAATTGTTTTTACTTGAATAACTCTACGCCAGGCAGCCTTAAAAGCGCTCTAATCCTCTTCCCCGACTACATTTTTACATTTAGCAAGTACACATTGATTTACATGCTAAATATAAAGTAGTGTAGAGGCTTATAGAAACACCTCTTCTAACGCATTCTTTTAGGCCTGGTCACCGTCTATAACTATAACTCTAGAGTTGATTCCAAGCTCTTGAAAACACTAGAATACCTAGGAAAAGTCTTGTTATATTTCATCTAGGAGAAAGTAAAAGCTAATTAAGAATGTTAAACTAGAGCTTATAACACCTATAAATACTTAGCTATATAAGCGTGTAAATAAGTTAAAAGCTTTATATACTAATTATATATAAGAGTAGTATATTAAACTTGTTAGTCTTATATATATTATTAACTAATAAAACATCCTAGTTAGTCTATATAAGCTAAATTAACTATAGATATATAATAAAGAGATGTCGTGTCTAGTTCTCTAATATAACATTAATTTTAAAGTGTATTTTATTATCTATAAGGTACTAAATAAGAGCGTCGTTTATAGAGAGTCTATATCTTTACTCTCTTTTAAAAGAGATATTTAGGTTATATATATCGTATAGTTAAAGTAGAGTAGTAGTTATCTAGTAAAGGTATATAATTACTTAGCCTAGCTTAATCTCTAAATATATATTAGACTTATATTATTTTAAGCTAGTTTCTATTATACTTACCTATATTATATAAAGATCTAGCCTAGTTTATCTCTACTTATACTAGCTTCCGGTGTACTAGATAAGAGCTAACTAATTAACTTAGAAGGTAGTTATATAGACTATACTCTCCGCTAGGCCTATAGCGTAACTCCTATTAAGAATTTATACATTTAAGGGCTACTATTGAGAACTAGCAGCTAGTTTTTCAAGTAGCTGTCTGTCGCTTACGTGCCTATAAATGTTGTTGCGGATGTTTTTCAGGTGGTAGTAGGCTGTAACAGTCGCAATTATATGTAATCTTCGTCCTAGGACCGCTATAGATCTTTGTAGACCGTCTAATACGAAAAGCATAGCAATGCTGTGCTGCCCAGGCTTGAATTAAAGTATATAGCTCTTCTTTGGAGCTATATATAGCCTCTAGAGGCAGTGGCATAGACGTAGGAGAGGTGGCATCTGCTGACGCTGGCTTAGGTAATTGCTCGGGTGATTACAAGGGCAGTGGCGACGGCGAGAGTTAAATGTCCATTTTTGATATATTATTGTGTTAAGCGTGCATCAATTGCAGGCAAAATTAGAGTGTTAGTAGATGTAAAGGCGACGTGCGCGCATTTTAGTGGTGGTGGGGGGGCGTGAAAATTCGTGCTTAGTCAGCTCTAAACTGACGCCGGGGCGTCAGTGTATTAGAACCCTCTTCCCGAGCACAGGGCATACAATAGCAGCCTAACGACAACCTATAACTAGATCAAAGCTATTAATACTATAGATGGTTTCAAGAAGTGTATAGATAGAAATAGGTATTCGAGAGGTTCTAATATATATAACTAGGAGAGTAGCTCGAGGTATAAGAAGAGTATCGATTATTCTATATTATAATAGAACACTAGTAGTTCTATTACATCTATATACTCTACTACTTATTTATATCCTTACACTAGATATCTAAGACTACTCTATAGATATAACTCTTAATAAACTTAGTTAATTTATAACTCTTATATCTATCTAAAACTAGTATTTAATATAGACTCTTTATATAAGCTATAGTATATTTATTAAAGTACTTTAATTATTCTAGACCTATTTTATTATTTATCTAACTATTACTTATTAGTTTAATAATCTAGTTAGATAGAAGGCCGCCGTCGATATACTAGTTAAAGAGATAGTTCTTACTCTAAACTACTAAGAATAGAGAAATACTTAAGCTCTCTCTATTAATATAGATAATTACTATAGTCTATTCTCGATTATCTAGCTAAACTACCTTATCTCTACTATATTAGTCTAGTTAAGTAATAACTATTCTAAGATAAATAATATCTATTATAAACTTAGTTTTATCGAAATTCTAAAAATTATAGTCTTAAATACTATATTTTACTCTTATATTCTCTACTAGTCGAAACTATATACTAATAAGCTTAGAATCTTTATTTAAGAATCTTTAGAAGTTATAAATACGATTAAAACACGTCTTTAAGACTAGTTATTATTATATAAATCGATATATCTAGAGCTTACTAATATATCTTTCTCTCTATAATTCGAGAATAAAATTAGCTATATCTTCTATACTAGTAAGTTAGAGTATAAATCCTCTAGAATCTATATTAAGTATATACTAAATAACTACTTTCTTCTCTAACTTAGTTAACTTATAATAATTAGCTTTAGAATTAGAGCGATAGATTTAGCTAGCTATTCTATTAGAAAGAGTTATATATAGTTCTTTATAGATCTTTACTATAGAGCGTTTATATAGTTTTTTAGACGTTTAAATAGTTTTAATAGCTAGAATAATTCGCTCTTCTTAAGTTTAAATTTCTAAATAAATAGTTAAGAAAATATATATTAAAATTTTAGAAGTTTATACTAAGGAAAAGTAATTAACTAGATAATATAATCGACTCGCTAATAAACTATTATTAGTACGACCTAGTAGTCGTAACGACGACGAATACGAGATTTAGATTACCTTCTCTTTAGAGGTAACTAAATCGGTGTATTCATTTATATATATAGAGTAAAGGTAGAGAGAAGTAGTACTCTATAAGCTTAAGTATATAAGTAGTAAGCTACTTATATAACCTAAAGTATATAGATCTACTAGGCTCTCTTATATAAGGTACTATTTACTAGAATTATATACTAATACTAGGCCTACTTTAAAGTAGCTAAAAAGTAGTAAAGACTATAAGAAGCTAAAGAGAAGAAAATATCTATTCTATCTAACTAATTATATTCCTTCTTAACCTCTTATCTAACTATACGTTTAATCTACTTAGTTACCTTAATATTAAGCTTGTTTATATTAATTAAGTTATATAAAGTAGAATAAGCCTTAGACTTTATTATAGCGTCTACTAGATTACTATTACTATTAATCTACTTAATCTTACTAATCTCGTATTACTTATATACTTACTATAGATATATTACGTCTATTATAAGACGCTTCTTCTTAGTAGTCCTAAGTTTAACTAGATACTTATAAAGTAACTTTAAGTTAGTATAAACTATAAGAGATATCTTAAGACTAAGAATAGCTTCTAAAGTTACCTTAATAGATGTAGCTATATTAAATCTAGCGCTTATTATATATAATTCTAAAGCTAAGACACTCTATATAACTCTCTTATACTTAATAGAGGACTAGTATAAAATGTTAGCGTTCTCTACTTCGTCTACTAGTATAA
>LKTO01000830.1:0-16904 GCA_001399465.1 Hymenoscyphus scutula
TTCTAGTAATAGTTATAATAATATCTTAGATATTATTCTAGTATCTAGTTTAAGTTTTTAGTCTAACTATCTATCTATAGATAGAATATAGTACTTAAGCGTCTCCTTATCTTAAGAATAAAATAAAATATACTCTAAAATTTACTAGTAAATACTAACTCTCTATCTAATATAATACTCTTAGATATTCTAAAATCCTTAAATATAAAAAGTATAAATAGTTCTATAAGCTCTTCTACTATAACTTTCTTTATTATATAGATATAGTAGACTATCTTTATATATCTATCTACTATTATAAGAATAGAGTTATATACTTTATCTTAAAATTTTAATAGTAGTAGTTCTATAATAAAACCTATTATTATCTCTTTCTAAGATCTAGAAGAAATAGAGAATAAACTTAGTAAGCTATATAGTAAATAGCGCTTTATAGTTGTTCTCTAGTATACTAGATACGTCTTAATATAGTCTTTAATATTCTTTCTTAGTTCTTACTAGAAGTACTTATACTATATAGCTTCTACTATCTTGCCGACGCTAAAATACTCTATAAATAGATTATTATAACTTACTTCTAGTAGTTCTTTTCTAACTACTAGATTATATAGTATATAAATAGCCTCTCTATAATATAATAAGCCTCTTATATTAATATTCTATCTAATAGCTCTAGCTTTTCTTCTCGACTTCTACTTTTCGTACTTCTTATATTATATAAATAGGTTACTCTTTTATAGCGCTATAAGAAGTTTAATAAGTATTAAATCTATATTATTAAATACTATTTTAGAGTTATTCTATCGTAGGCCTAATATCTATAATATATACTATTTATAACTAGCTATATTAGCAACAGGCTTAAGTAGTAGATCTTCTACTACTCTGTTATAGTTCTAGCCGACTCTATAGATCATTAGCTCTAGCGTCTTACTAGTCGAGAGGTGCCTACTCTCTCTCTTCTAGGCCTTGAATTATAGCGCTTTAGAGTCTTCTATAACTCTAAGAGCTACGATTTATAGCTCCTTAGTATTCTACTATATTATTCTTAACAACTTATATAATAGTAAGGACTTATCGTCTCTCTTACTCTTATTATACTTATAATCTAGCCTTCTAGATAGCCTATCTACTAGGTTTATTTTACTCTCTCTATATTCTAATATAAAATTAAATACTACTAATTCTTTAACCTATCTAGCCTATCTTCTATTTAGTTTTCTTTTTATTATAAAGTATTTTAGATTATTATAATCTATCTTAATAATAATAGTATACTAGATATATATAAGGTAATATCTCTACTACTAGAAAGCTAGTATAATCGCTAGAAGCTTCTAATTATAAGTATTATAGTTAACTTCTACTACTATAAATTTCCTTAAATAAAAAGTAATAGAATACTACTTTATACTTATATCTTTACTAAATAGTTATAAGAGAATATATTCTACTATAAAGCCTAATATATCTATTTTAACTTTAATCGCCTTTCTTATATTAAAGTATTATAGTATAGACGTAGTAGTAAAAGCTACTTTCAAGTTCTAGAACGCTCTTTCTACTTACTCTATCTATTAAAAGAATTACTTTCCTCTTAGTAGATTAGTAATAGGTTTTATTACTATAGAGTATCTATAGATAAAACGTTAATAGAAGTTAAAAAACTCTAAGGTAACCTAGGTTTCTTAAATACTTCTTAGTAATAGCTATTTCGAGATAGTAGTTACTCTACTTAGTTCTATCTATATACCTTCTAGACTAATTATAAATTCTAGAAATATAACTATATTAGTATTAAATCTATATTTCTATAAATTTACTATAAGTCTATACTATATTAAGCGTTTAAGAACCTATTATACTACTATATTATACTTGTCTAGGTTCTCTAAGAATATTAGAATGTTATTAAGGTATACTATATATATTATATCTACTAGGTCTACTAAGGTCTAGTTAATATATACTTAAAATATAGCTAGTATATTATAAAGGCTAAAAGGTATTATATAGTACTTAAAATGTCTATAGCGTATATAAAATACTATCTTCTACTCGTTACTCTTTCTAATCTAAAGTTAGTAGTATATATTCTTTAAGTCTAGCTATATAAACCTCTTAGCTCTATAAAGACGGTCTAACGTCTTAGTAATTAAGAGGAGCGGTGTTCTATTCTTAACTATAATCTTATTTAAACTCTAGTAATTAATATATAAATGTAGCTTCTCTTCTTTCTTTAATATAAATATAATTAGTACCTCTACTAGACTAGTAGACCTTTAAATCTAACTCTTTCTTTTAGACTCTACTAGATACTTCTAGAGTACTTCTAGCTTCTTCTTAGATAATATATATACTAGTCTCTAAGGTAGCTTACTACTAGGCTTAATATTAATCTTATACTCTATTTTATAGTATAATAGTAGCTCTATAGCCTTCTATTCTAAGAAAGTATCTATAAGATTCTAATACTTAATTAGAAGTATCTATTTAGGTTATTATACTATAGTGTTAATTTAGTAGCTACTCTTCTTACTCTCTACTAGAGAGATTATTATAGTAAATATATAGCTCGGTTTTTATTACTTATATAAACTTCTTTACTATTAATAGCTTAACCTCTATTTTCTTAAAAGAGTATTACTATATAAAGTTCTAAAAGTTAATTACTATCTAGAGTATCTATAGTTCTAGTAGTCTAATTATAATATTAATTCTATTAATATTAAAATTATATAATATAAATTCTAGTTTATTAATTCTATTTTCTTCTAGTATATTCTATACTATTATTAATAATAGGTAGTTAGTATAAGAAAGTATTCTTTACTCTTATACTACTACTAATATAGTTAGTCTTCTAGCTATTACTAGTAGTTCTATTTCTATAGTAGTATATCTTTATATATAGTTTACTTCTATAGTAGTATCTAGGATTACTCTAAGCTTATACTTATTCTTTTCTTATTCTAAAATTATATTAGCTATTAAAAACGAGGATAGCTTCTTAGCTTACTTATATACCTCTAGCTTTTAACTAGCTACTCTAAGAGGAGAGATTACTACTAGCTAATAACTTTTTCCTAGTTATCTTAGACTAGAATAACTAGATACTAGGTAACCTGTCTTACTATAATTATAACAGGTCTTATCTAGACAGGTAGTAGTATAGTAGCTCTTCTTATAGTATTTATAATAAATAATATTTATAATATCTTATTTTCTTATTAGTATAGAATTAGTTTTTATAGTAGAGATATAGTAGTTATTAAGTAGTTCTCTCTTAAAAGAGCGTTCTCTTTAGTATAATAGCGTTCCTCTTATAGGTAAGTAGCTATGTTCTTATATAGTAGCTCTAGGCTAAGTATATTCTCTTTAGATAGAATATTAGTAGATAATATTCTTCTTATAGATTACTAGTATAATAAGGTCCTTCTATTTTTGTTAGATATATAGTTTATTATTAATTTTTATTTAAATATTCTTATAAAGTTTTACTAAAAGATTATTTCTCTTCTAGAAGTTGTTATATATTCTAAGTTTATTCTCTTACTTATCTAAGTAGACTATAAAGAACTATACTAACTAGCTACTTTAATACTCTACTCTTTTCTACTTTATAAGAGCGTCTATGTTTTAGTTCTCTAGATTAGAGATAGTATTCTTTATAAATTCCTTAAATTCTTTCTATATTATTATATTAATCTCTTCTATAGCCTCTCTACGCCTTTATATTATTTTTAGAATCCTCTTAAAAGTAGATATATAGTATATAATCTTCGCTATATCTATTCTCTAGGTTATATTCTTATCCTCTCTCTATTTTAGCTCTATATTATAAAAGAACTCCTCTACCTCTTTAATTAATCTTCCTTAGTAGAGTTTTAGATTCTATATCTTTAGGATTCTAGCGTTCTCTCTATACTCTAATAGTAGTTCTCTAATACTAGATACTAAACTTAGTATAATACATCTATCTTCTCTTTATTAGATCTAAGCGTCTCTACTTTAAAGAAGTGTCTTAAGTCTCTCTTCTCTTAACCTTAATTCTATAAACAAGTATTCCTCTACTTCTAACTTACTAATCCTACTCTAGATTACTTTAAGTTTTCTTCTAACTCTATACTCTTCTAATACTACTTATAGTTTACTATTATTCTATAGTAGTTCTATATTCCTTTATAAGTTAGAGGTCGGTTCTCTCTATTCTTCCTGTGTTAATTATTCTTTACATAGTTACTATAAGTCTTCCTCTCTATCTATATATATACTACTAGATATACTCTAAGTTCTAGATAGCTGCTCGTCTATTAGAAATCGCCTTTATAATCTTATTATTAGTCTTATCGCTATTTTTACGTCTTATTATCTTATACTAGACTACTTCTCTAAGGGTTTAATTAATTATAATATAAGAAACTTAAATAAGTAGTAGAGTATATAGATGTAATAGAACTACTAGTATTCTATTATAATATAGAATAATCGATGCCTCTCTTCTACCTCTATCTAACCTCCTAGTTATATATCTAGACCTCTTAAATACCTCTTTCTATATCTCTAGTCTCTCTTTATTTCTAAAAACATCTCTAGTCTCTCTATATTCCTAAAAACCTTCTAGTCTCTCTATATTCCTGAAAACATCTCTAGTCTCTCTATATTCCTGAAAACATCTCTAGTCTCTCTATATTCCTAAAAACATCTCTAGTATCCCTAGCTTGGACCTAGTTGCGAGCTGCCGTCGAGCTGCTGTCGTATGCCCTGTGTCTCGCGGATACCCCTCGCTTGCCGAGCCTCTAGTTTACTCGACCCTCTTAATCTAAGCCTCTTATAATAAGGCTATATTTTCTGTTTCTTAAGGTTATAACTCTCTTTTAATTTAATCTTATAATCCTATAGATAATGTTCTAGTAGAGCTTATAAGTCCTCTAGGTTCTTAAACAATTCTACGAATTCTCTATACTATATAGATATTATATTATTAGCTGTCTTACTAACCTATAGAGAACTCTTAGTAAGGTGTTCTAGCGCCTTAGAAGAGGTAGTACTAACCTTGTTCTAGCTATATAGTTATAGCTACGATCCTTCGTAGTTATATTAGCTAAAAGTTATTATTTAGACTTTCTAGTCGATATCTAGATTATATTCTCTAATCTATAGTATACTAAGTATTACGTTCTAGCTACTAATTACTATAATGTCGAATTATATATCTAAGTAGTATCCTTCGATAGTAATTTATATTAGGATAGTTTACTAATTAATAACTCTGTTTTAATATACTATATCTATTCTATTAACTATATCTAGATAGTATAGTTCTATCTTCTTAATAGAGACGTTTAGCTTCTTAAGTACTAATAGAGAAAGAAAGTTGTCTATCGCTTCTAAGTTAATTATAACCTAGAGTTCCTGTCCTCTAATTTTAGTAGTTATTATTAACTATTAGTCTTCTAATATAGTATAGATTTTAGGTCTAATAATATAGACTATAAAACTATACTCTCTTTTACTAATTTCCGCTACTTAGAGGTTATTCCTCTAAGAGTAGAGTATTACTTACTAGAAGTTACTTTTAGATACTCTATAGACTATTTACTATTCTATAGTTTAGCTATAGTTAGGTTTATTACTAGTAAACTATTTCTCTAATTCCTAGTCTAATATAGGTTTTAGGTAGTAATACTACTATATAATTACATCTTCTAATATAACTTCTAGAGCCTAGTATTCTTCTACTTATAGTTAGGTAAAAGGTTAATCTCTTTCTCTCTATAACTTAAGAGTAGACTTAAAGATGTCCTCGATAGCTTATACGTTCAGTTTCCCTTCTATAGTATCTAGGTTACTTTTAAGATTCCTAAAGATAATACTTATTAGAAGGTTGTTCTAAACTTGAAATCGTTCTAGCGCTTCTAGAGCCTGTTCTCTAGTTATATAAGAGGCCTAAAAGTCTAACTTATTTCTATTAAGGTCTATCTATTAGTTACTATATTTAAAACATTCTATAAATACCTATGTTTCTTCTACTTAAGAGTTGTTGTTCTAGTTATTCCCTTAACTAGACACGTCTAATAATTCTAATAATAAGTCTAATAATAACTCTACTATCTCTACTTTATATTATAGAGGTAGATTATACTCTAATTTAGAACGTTTCTTATAGTATTATTTAAGGATAGAGTTCTTCTTATTCTCTACCTATGTTCTATATCTATAAGCTTCTAGCTCTTTATTAGATAGGTTAAATCTCTTAAGTAATACTATTTCCTTTCTAGTTATAGTATATATCTAATGTTTTCTTAAAGAATTAGCCTTCTTATAACAGTTACTTACTCTATAGCTAGGTAGGCTATATAAAAAGTATAGGTGCTACTTATAACGTCGGTTTCGTTCTTTCTAGGAGAGCTTCTACTTTCTAGAAGTCTTCTTCTAGGTAGCGTTTACTTACTAGTCGTCCTAGTAGTCTAGTTAGTTCTATTTATTATACTTCTTAAATTCTAAGTAGTAATTAGTTTTCTTAAATTTCTATAGACAGTTATCTAAATAGATTACTCCTTTAATTATAGTAGTAATATCTTTATAATTAAGGTTTTATCGTACTATCTCTTTATATAGCTTAATAATAAGTTCTCTATAGAAGAGTTTTATAAGAGCGAGGGAATCCTATCTAGTTCTGTTTCTATAACGTTAGAATTTATTTATATAATTAATTACTAATCTAGTTTAGTATAGGTTAAGTAACTTTCGTGTTACTATTTTAATAGCATCGATGTTACTAAACATTTAGTATATAGCGACTTTAAACCTGTTCTAAGATCTAAACATTAATTCTATATTAGCTATACTTTCTACTAAGGCTTTATATATAAAAAAGTCCTCTAGGTATAGTTGTATCTATTTAAGAGTAGTCTCTCGAAGGTAGGAGATAGTAAAGATAGGCGACGCTATACTGTTACTATTAAACTTATCTTTGTTAAAGTTAAAGTAGATTTCTATTTATATAAGAAATAACTCTAACTCTTGTCGTTTACTATAGTAGGTGTCGAGTAGCTTAACTTGTATAGTTTCTAGAGCTTCGACTCTATATAGCTCTAGTACATCTAGTATACTCTTGTTATCGTCGTCGTCTAGAGTAGTTGTGTCCTAGGACGCTATAGACGTGCTCTAGATTAGTATGTTAACAATGCTAGTACTAGAGCTAGTAATAGAAGCGGCCTTTAGAGATATTATAATTCGAACTTCTAAGCTTAGATACTTAAAGTATAACGATTCTCAAACTAACTAAATAAGGTAACTAAGTATCGCTAGAGTTTATTCTTATAAAGAGGTTCAATCGTAGACTAGGTGTTTACTCGAAGGTAAACTCGTCACTTAACTATAAAGCTATTAAGGTATTAGTAATAATATAATATTAAGTTAAGTATAAAGCTTCTATCTAATAGTAGACGTGCTAGTCTTATATAGAACCTTCGTTCCCTGTTGAAGTCCCTCGCTTAAGAGGACTACCTATGTTAGAGTCCCTCGCTTAAAGGGAGTCCCAAATATTGAGGACTCTAATGGCCCCCAAGGACTCCATCACGTGAGGACTCCATCACGTGATCCGTACTAACATAATGAGATCCTGCACTAACGGCCTAATGCCGTACTAGTGCGTACTAAGGGTTTATATACAAATAGTGTTCTAACCTGTCAGGACGCCGCCTGGTCTTCACTCATCACGTGTTAGCACGTGGTTCGTGACATGTAGGTTTGTACTATGTCTCTTGCCTATTTGTTATCCTACGAAGAACGGAATACCTACTTGTCTCTTTTACCCTTCCCCTACTCTACTGAACACTCATCGCTCTATATATGTATACCCTATTCCTCTACGTTTCTGTTCCTATTCCTTAGGCACCAAGTAAGTCTTTTAGCCGTATTCGTTTCTGTGAGTAAGGGGCGGCGGCGCGCGCGCTAGTTCTCGATTCCATGCTCTTTAAGAATACGCTTGATAGTAGTAGTAGAACAATCTAGCGCGTAGTCCTTCTTTACTTCTTCGTAGGTGCTCTTTAGGTTCTGGCACACATAGCGTAGGATATGTCGTTCGTCGGTAAATTTATATGACTTCCTCCTATTCCCTTTATCTAGATTAGCACCGTTATTACGTTGTAAGTCTTGGAAGATAGTGCTAATAACAGTGGTGCGAGGGCAATTCATATGTGTTGTAATGTTAGTGTCTGTTAACCCCCCTATCGCCATCCCTACTATTTTCCCTCTTTCGTAAGGCATGAGTTGCTTCTTAGGAACGGAATTCCCAGAAATGGCTCCCATAGGAGTACGTATAGGTAGCATTTTTTGGTGTTGTTGTAGGAAGGTAGGAAGTCGCGTAAAGAAAAGTTCGCGTTTTATGTCCGAGTGTCGATTAGCAGTGGAGACCGACTGTAGATTCCGACCTCTGGAGAAATTGTCCTCATCCTTCTTTTTTTGTTCTTTCATCATGATGCAATAAATTTAAGATTGGAGTAAATGATGAGAGACAAGGAATGGCCCTTTGTGCCTGACTAGCTATCTTCTGGATGAGGGGAGTGGGAGTCGTACCTCTCTTTTTGGTTGAGCAAAGGACTGAATTACAATATTGCTGTTACCATTGCGAGCCTTCCCTATTAATGCTCCGCATCAATTGCCCCCTAGCCATCTTACCGTTCCGTTTGTATCTTGGTCGTTTTATTACTTCTATTTCTATATGAGTCATTTCAGCTGCGACAAAGAAGCATTTTCACCAAATGCGCCACCAGCGTCGAGACACATAAAGAGCTTCTTTCTTTTCTCCTCGATATTCCCTATCAATCCCTATTCCAAAATATAACCATGGGCGAACAAGACGAATTAAATGCTCTAGGGGTGACAGGAGAGTGGATTTGGGGCAACGATCTCGAGACGGTTGTCTTTGCTCAGGCATACGGACAAGGGAAAACATTGATCTTTCGATTTACGCTCAATTCTCGAGAAGAATCTTCTCTAGCGACACGCATAGTGAACAGTTATCATGATCGAGATGTCGAAGACGAGTTAAACACCTTCCCTAGCCGAGATTCTATGCGCTGTGCTCTCTGGTCAGCAGTTGCAACAGTCTGGGTGGAGTGCTCTAACCGACCAGATATCAACGACCCAGATGTTGTCATCGACGTATACGACTTCGCCCCCAAAGACCTACCTAAAATAATCTGGTATCATTCTCATGAACAGCTGTTCAACGATTATGTCGATCTACTATCTCCCCCCGATCAACTTTCACTCAGGCAACCCGTTACCACCGTTGAAATGAAGGATTTGATATGACTGGAACAGCTCGGAGGTCGAGGTTGTTCCACACTTGTGCATAATTCTCAGCAGCCCGACCCTAGATTTATTTTCAAAGGAATAGATTTCAGAACATATCTGTTTGGCTACGAAAGTGCTCACATCAAGGAGGAGATTAGAGTATTCTACAGATCCTTGAAGCTTCTTACGAACATGCCACCACATCCCAACGTTATGCCTCCCTCTCACACGCTAGTTACGATAAGAAAGTCTAGCGAGGATAAATCAGTTGTATGCGGCAGTTTATACTCATTCCTTCCAAACGGAACACTAGCCGAGCAAATACAAAAGCACGCGAAGTCTGGTCACCGCATACCGCTATTGCGAAAAGTACAATGGTGTTATGAAATGGCTTCCGCCCTCGCACACACCCATTTGGCTGCGTACACCTACCATATGGACATCAAACTAGGCAACTTTCTGCTTGATCAAGATGAAAACCTTGTCCTGATTGACTGGGAGCAAAATGATGCCCTTGTCACTACCGCCGCTCCAGAAATTGACGGTACTTGGGATGCAGAAGAGTTAACGGAAGGCGGAAAATCTACACTCCAATACACAAAGTACACCGGCCCAGAACGGAGGAATATGCCGTTGACTACGCCTGGTGAAAATGGCTGGAATATATGGAATGTGTTTGTGGAGTGGAACAAAACCTGCCCTAAAGCCCTGGAACTAGCTGAGGTCTTCAGTCTCGGACGCTCTATGTGGATGTTGCTAGATCAAACGGACATGGGGATTTTTGAAGATGTGGAGAGCACGGGAGATGTGATTGTCAATTGGGACTCATCTCACGATATACCAGAAAGCTAGAAGGACTTGGTGCAGAAGTGTTTGGAGGTTGATCCGAATGAGAGGGTTAGACTTCAAGAAATTGTGAAATTTTGGGAGCAGGCAAGAAATACCACAGACGATTCTTAGGTATCGATAGAAGAAGTGAACTGTTCTAGCAATACCATTTATTTCAATATCAACACCCAATATGAGTTCCTGCGCTTAATTATTCATCGAGTACTTGACAAACAGGATACAAGTATAACCAGGTCATTTCCATTCCTTAATTTGGAATCCTTTCCGGAAAGGATGTGCTTTCTTTGAAAGAAAAAAGCTAATTCGTGGCGGAATGGTGGACTCTTCTGGTGAATCTTTGTCTCTTAGTGATATCTACTTTTACGTAGGAATGTTGGCTGTCTGAATTGCCCCTGATTCTTTGCTATTCTTCCAACAACACGTCATGATAGGTTCCAGTGGGGCTGGTTATCGAGGGTTTTGAGGATGAAAAAAGAAACTTGGATACTGTGTGGCCAAATGTGACATTCTCAGCTTTCTGTTCTTTGAAGCACAGGTATGCGCAGGGTAAAGGATGTCCCTCTTTTATTGGCTACACAATATCCCCAGCTAATCTATACACAAAGAACTAGAGTTGAGGAGGGAAAGCTTGCGAGTCTCAGAATTCTATAAGAGTGTAGCTTACACCCATGAGGAGCTCATTCTCTTTTTTACAGGCGTCTTACCTAAAGTTGCAGATTATTTATCATTCATCTCAAGTCAACTGGAATCGACAATATGGCACTCTCCGTCCTCTCGTACTCGGCTGATGCCTACAATTCTTTGCCCAACATCATGGATGCAGGAGACAGTTTAAAGCCAAAGGACATTGGCCATTTGACGAAAGAAATTGGACAGGTCTTCATTAAGCATAATGTTGAGAAGCTCTTTGGAATCATCCTACTTCATAACCACTTTTCTCTTGAAGAAGACGAAATGCTAGTCAACATCGGTTTCGTCGCTGTACCCTGGAAAACTTCAAGTCATGCGCAACAGACTGATGATGTGAGAGGTAGCGCATGGGCTTTCACCAAGGATGGCGTTATCCCGTATGAGTTTACCTACCATGAGGCCCCAGAACCAGAGATCAATCACTTTCAACCGTTCATTTCCGACCTCTCTACAACTCTAGATCTTCTAGACTTGACTGGCAAGTTAGGACTTTGTGCCTTAACTGGTGACGATCAAAACTCGAGCACCAGGATGGAATTTACACAAGGTCGCGCTAACATCACGTTGCCATTTGACATTTCTCCTGAAGAAGGAAAAAGTAATTCTATCGAAGCAGTCTGGCAATTCGATTCTTCTCCATGTAAGTAAAGCTCGGATACCATAGCAGTTTCATCTGGGTATTAATAACTCTTCACAGATAGCGAGGCTTCACCGGCTCCTATTATTCTCAAGAAGTGCAAAGTAGCCTGCAAGACAGAACCTAACACGGGACATCGAGGGGATCATAAGACTACAACATTTTAAAAACCACGAACATTTTCAAAAAAATTGAAGTCTTTCAGACTGATTTACGGAAGGAAACAAGTAATCCTTATTTTGGTTAACGTGGTTTATCAGTACCTCGCCAATATCAGTACCTCGCCACTTGAAATCTCATACAAAAAACGTATGTGCACAACCGTGCACTTTGAGTATGTACCAATAAAAAAAATCTAAAGTTGAAATTTTAGTTTTATTAATATAAGAGTATTCTTAATTCTTAGTTTTTAAATATTACTTATCTTATATTAAAATGTTATTAGACAAAGTAAAATTTGCTAATGATTACAGGGGTATTTTTAAGCGAATTGTTAATTAAAACTAGTAAAGAATTAAAATTGATATTGTTATAATATTAAATTCTTGTTTCCTTAGTAAAATTTCAATTTTAGATTTTTTTATTAATACATACGCAAAGTGCACGGTTGTGTACAGACGTTTTTTGTATGAGATTTCAAGTAGCGAGGTACTGATATTGGCGAGGTACTGATAAACCACGTTAAATGGAGTTTGTTCTATTTATCCCTTAATTCTCACTTTAATGAAATATTTCTTCAAAATAGTCTTCATGCATTACTCCATAACTCATCTGCCTCCTCCAGTAATAATTTGTAACCTAAGACTAGATTGAAAAGGAAACAACTCTCGTCAAGCGGAATGTTCGGCTAGTAGCTTCCCCGTCTCAAGGTGTCAAGGATCGATAGATTGGAGGGATAATATATGTGAACTACTAGACTAATGAAGCTTCCAATTAACACTGTTAACAAAAGAATGAATTCTCTCGAGAAAAAGAGAAAATAACCACAAAAGAGAAGGAAGCCGTAAACTGTCCCAGTATCCCCTTCCATCCCTCCCCATTCCTCCCATCCCCCCTCCCTCCCACCACCCACCACAATAAAGATGGAAAAGAAACCCACCTCCCGCCTAACACGAATCCATTTATAAAGAACCAAAATCTCAAACTCCAAAATGGATCGCAAACGTAACGAAATTACAAATCTCAGACACCAAAAATCCTAAGTCAAGAATTTAACGGGATATAATGAACTTCATCTCATCTTATGTCAAGTCAAATCAAAACCTCACGTCCCCTTTTCCCTCTTCTTTCTTTAACGCCTCTCTCTTCACCTTTCTCTACCCTCGTCTCCAACCTCTGAGACTAATACAGCCGTGTGTACAACTAGCGCGAATATCGCTTTTTCCACCCTATCAGAAAAAAGTGAAAATCAGGACTCGACTTTTGCCCTTTTTAGGATTACTTAATAACAACGTATCTATAACGTGGTTTATCAGCGAGTCGATCATATCAGCGAGTCGATCACTAAAAATATATATAAAAAACGTCTATATAACTCTAGTAAAAATCTACAATTCTTAATAAAAATTAATAAAATTAAAAACTTTACTTTATTATATTATATATAAGTAATAGTAGAAATCTTAGGTACTAACTAATTATAACTACTAAGTTATTAAAGAAATAAAAAAGATTTAATAAATATAAAGGTAATTTTAGGCGAATTATTAGTTATAACTAGTAAGTGTTCTAAAATTTTAAAATTACTTATTTATATAGTAATAAAGTAAATTTTTTAATTTTATTAATTTTAATTAAGAATTATATATTTTTACTAGAGTTATATAAATGTTTTTTATTATTAGTATATTTAAGGTAAAGAGAGTATTTCGAAGTATTTAGTAATCGATCGTTCTCTTATTCTAAAGTGTAGCTAGTCTACGAACTTATATAGCTCTCTTAGGTCACGTGAATATAGTGATATTCACTCTAAATATATTATAACATTTATATATATTTTTAGTAATTAACTTAGTAATATAATCGACTTACTAATAAACTATATTATAAATTAATATATATATATACTTAATCTAGTACTCTTATACTATTATTAGATATTATTCTATAATATATAGAGACCTTATTATTAAGATATAGAAGAAATTTTATAATAGAAGAGGAATTACTATATAAATTTTCGCTCTTCTTATTATTACTAGAGAATAAGACCTCTATATATAGTAAAAGCTTAATAGACTTACTTTAAAAGTTATATAGTATACTACTCTCTAAGGATTTAAGCTTTAGAAGTTAAGTAGTAGAAATATAAGAGAGTATATAGTAGTAATTTTTATCTCTCTTTACCTCTTAGTTATAAGCTAAGACACGCTAAGACTTCTAGCGCGAAAACTAGTTAGCCTCGACTTTTATACTTTCTAATATTTCTAAATAATAATCTATTTATATATAATAAAAAGTAGATATACTAACTAGAGAGTTCTATAGTCTAATTATCTATTAACGCTTAAAATTTAGAAATATAGTTATTAAATTATAAATATAGAGAGAGTTAATTTTTACTTTTTTTTAATAAGGTTATAAAATTTAATATTCGCGCTAGTTATATATATAGCTATAATCTCTTTCTAAAGATAAACTTAAATTAAAAAATTTCTAATTCTAACTATTAAATCCTCTCTCTATAATATATTAAATATACTAAAGTTTATAAATAAATAAATAAATAAATTATAAAAGTTAAATATTAATAATAGCTAGAATAGAACTTACTATCTTAAAAATATAGTTACTAATTTCTATATCTTATTAGCTTATATTTTTTTTCTATCTTCTTTTATATAATTTAGTATATAGTAAGAATTTATAAATATTTCTAAACTAGATTAGTATTAGTAAAAACTAGACTACTTAAATTAGAATAATATCTACTAAAACCTCTACTTTATAATAGCTATATCTTAAAAAAGAGACTTTAAAAGTAGAGTAAATTAGAATAAAAGAGAGAAAAGTACTTAATAAATAAAGAAAAGATAAGATAATTAAAGTATATAGTTATAGTATATATCTAGAAGAGATTATAAAGAGACTTAGTTAGCTAAGATCTATAGTATAATAGACCTTAGAAAAAAAGTTTAACTAATATCTCTATAAAAAAGAATCTAGAGAAGAATATTCTAAAGAATATTTAGTTTATAAAGAATAGAAAGTTATATATTATTTATATCTATAGTTAAAAGCTATCTATAAATAGATTAAATTAGAAGTATCTATAATTATTAATATAACTAATATAGTTTACTACTAAGCGATATATATTACTAAGCGATATACTTTTCTCTACTCTACTTCTTATAAACTTTAAGATATATTTTTTTAACTATTTATTATAGAAATTTAAATCTAAGAAGTATAAATTATTCTAGCTATTAAGATTATTTAAACGTCTAAAAAGCTAAATAAATACTCTATAGTAAAGATCTATAAGATCTCTAAAGTAATACTTTAATATAGAAGAGCTAGCTAAATCTACTACTCTAAAATTAAAGCTAATTATTATAAATTAAATAACTTAGAGAAGAATATAATTATTTAATATATACTTAATCTAGATTTAAGAGGATTTATACTCTATCTAACTAGTATTAAAGATATAGCGAATCTTCTACTTATATCTTAAGAGATACTATATATTAGTAAGAACTAGATATATTAATTTATTTAATAATAACTAGAGTTAAAGATATATTTTAATTATATTTATAACTTCTAAAGAGCTTTATATAAAGATCTAGAGCTTATTAGTATATAGTATTAACTAGTTAAGAATATATAAGTAATATATAGTATTATAGACTCTCTCTACTAATATTAACCTTTAGATCTTATAGACTTCTTTCTTATAATCTAACTAATACTCTTTTATAGACGATATTAGTTAAGAATTAGATTATATATTATTAAGAAAGCTCGCTAACATCTATTTTCTAGATAGTAGCTATATTAGCTAAGGGTATAGAGCTATTAGCTTATAAGATGACTTTATTATTAGCTAAAGTCTATACTCTTCGAAAGATAAATAAAGTACTAAGTAAACGCTAGAGAGCTAAAAAGACTTAGGTTCGTTAAGAGAGAGTACTTACTATAGAGGATATATAGAATATATTAGCTTAGAAGAAAGTAGAGAAACAGGCTCGACGCGACAAGCGCTCTAAGAGAAGTAGGTAAAAGAAGAGGCAGCTATCTAGGCGACGATATAGTATCTATAAGAAGTCTAGTTATAATATATAAACTTGTTAAGAGGCTATAGATACTTCTAGTTTATTAGATTTAGATTTAGATTAGTTAATATAATATATTATAATTATTTAATTTTACTCTTTAGATAGTAGAGTAGAGAAAAGTATATTACTTAGTAATATATATCGCTTAGTAGTAAACTATATTATATATATTTAAAACTTTATACTTACTTTTTTAAAAAGTAAGCTTTCTACTTTTAATTTAGACTTTAATATCTCTTTACTATACTATACTTAAAGTTATTTAACTAAATTTAATATAAAGAAATCTTAGAAACTTTTTATTAAGCTTAGTATTTTAAGAGTAAGTTAAGTAACTAGACTTTATAACTATAGTATTACTAAGTATAAATAAATTTAAATTTAAAGATTAAAAGAAAGATATATATAAGTTTATATACTTTTTACTTAAGAATCTATAATATAAATTTATAAATAGAATAATTAATTTTTTATAAATTATTTATATTATACTATTATTATAAGATATTCTATAGTAAATAGCCTTCAAGGCGATATATATAACTACTAAGGCTTAGAATAGATATTTATTAATAGTATAGCCTATAACTAGTAGATTATTAATAAATATAAATAACTCGAATACTCTCTCTACCTTAAATATACTAATACTAATTAGTAAGCGTATATAGATTAGAGAAGATAGTTCGATTTTATAGAAGGTTACTACTATAGCTATATATAAATAAGCTATATCTTTAGACTAGTTACTCTCTCTATTAGAAGCTCTAAAGAGTAAATAATAAATCTATAACTATCGCTAGTAGCTTTAATAGTATAGTTCTAGAGTAAGTTATTACTACTATAGTAGAGTATATAAAGTAGTAGCTTAAATAGTATACTTTATATACTAAAAACGTAAAGTATATTCGATAGCTTTAATAGTATAAATATAGTAAATCGACAACTACTCGAGATACCTTAAATCGAGCCTCGGTCGCTATACTCTTAAACCTATCTATAAACGACTTATATAAACGACCTTAAATTCCGACCTTAAATTCTAACTCCTCTACTACTACTAAACTATACTACCTAGTATAGTACCTTCCTCTAAGATACTAGACGTTATATACGTTAAGATATATAGAGATAAGTAT